>JZLH01S0048206.1:65739-77940 GCA_001188425.1 Eucidaris tribuloides
AGTCGTATATAGTTGCTGTTCTTTCTTCTTCTTCTTGCTTCTTTTCTATTCTTCTTCTTCTTCTCTTTTCTCTTCTTCTTTTCTTTCTTTCTTCTTGTGGTAGTAGTAGCAAAGAGATGGAGGAAGTACAAAAAGAAGGGGTGGTATTCTGACGAAACAGTTACACCCCGTTACCGATACGGTTCGATAGACTGGATTGCAGGCTTTCTTGTTAAAGTTAGGTCCACTTTGTCAGTGGACCTGAATGAAACACCCTTTCTCAAAGGAAGAACTTCAATAAATCATAAATAAATAAATAATCAATAAATAAATAAAACAAATATAATCTTATCAATGTTTTCATTTAGATATATTTAATTCACCCTTCAGTGGCGTAACCTACGGGGGGCACGGGGGCGTGCCCCAATCGGCCGTGCAAAAAAAAAAACGATAAAGACAAAAGGGAAAGGAAAGAAAAGATATAGAAAACTGGGATGAGCCCAGTTAATAAAGAGTTTTAAATTCACATTTGAAATAAACTTTCACGAAGTAAGTCCTTTTGTAATTTCAAACTTGTATGTTTTTAATTACATTTTTATTAAGAAAAATGCTAAACACAAAAACGTTATCTGAAGAAAAAAAATGCATTAGTATCAGACAAATGAATTTCGAGGTGTAGTCTGTGTGTGGTGGTGTCTGTACGTGTGTGTGCGGTGTTTGTGTGTGTGTGTGTGGTGTGTGTGTGTGTGTGTGTGCTGGGGTTGTGTGATGGTGTGTGTTGTGTGTGTGTGTGTGGTGTGTGTGTGGCTGTGTGTGTTTGTGTGTGTGTGTGTGTTGTGTGTGTGTGTGTGTGTGTGTGTGCGTGCGTGTGTGTGTGTGGATTGTGTGTGTGTGGTGTGTTAGTGACTTGTTGTGTGTGTCGTGTGTGGTGTGTGTGTGCTGAATGTGTGTGTGTGTGTGTGTGCTGTATTGGTGTGTTAGCTGTGTGGGTGTGTGTATGTGTGTGTGTGTGTCATGTGTGTGGTCGTTGTGTGTGTGTGTGTGTGGTGTGTGTGGGTTGGGATGTGGTTGGGGTGTGTGTGTCAGGGTATGTGTGTGTGGGGGTATAGTGTGTAGTCAGGGTTATGTGTGTGTAGGTATGTGTGTGTGGGGGTATGTGGTGTAGGGGTATGTGTTCGTGCGTGTTGTTTTTTGTGTGTGCTGTTTGTGCCGCTGTGTCTGGTGTGTCTGTGTGTGTGTGTGTGTGTGTGTGTGGTGTGTGTGTGTGTGGTGTGATATGTGTGATGTGTGTTGTGTGGTGTGTGTGTGTGTTGTTGGGTGGTGTGTTATGGTCTTATTGTGTGTATGTGTGTGTGTTATCTGTCGATCCGTCTTGTATGTGTCAAATGTTTCAGAATCATGGAATATGGGTTTTGCTGTGTTAATTCATGAATGTAGTTTTTTTTTGTTTACATTCTCGTCCCCCCCCCCCCCCTCGAGCCACTTAGTTTTCCCTAATCAGCAATGGGCAAAACTACGTTTTTATCACGTGCATACTCTTGACCAATTCCTACAGCTAAGGCATTCACTGTATATGTATAATCCAAACGATCAAGCAATGAGCGTTCGGCAGGCATTTACATCACCAGCTATATGCGCGGGAATTAAAATCATGCATGCATTTTTAGTTGTATTTATTTTTTTATTTATTATTTTTTATTTATTTATTTCACTCACGGTTAGGAAGCCTTTCAAAATGCTGATTTTTCAAACGGCGGTCCAATAAAAAATGACAGATCAATTACATCAAATACAAGAATAAACAAATTATAGAATTACGATCATAAAAAAAAAAAAAACATATATACAAGCTTGAAAATAAACATTATTTACACAATTCATGCTCATTACAAGATTAATATAATTACAGATTTAAATGTCGCATTTGATAGTTCTGACATTTATATGATTACAAACAATTATAATGGGATGTTTAAGTTAAAATAAAAAATATATTCAGCGGTAATGCCATTGCACAGGAACCTGGCAAAAGAGGGCAAGATGAAAGGAAACAACATCGCCGTGTATTAACGGACAAAGAAAAGAGAACGAGAGATAGAAAAGAAAAAAGCAGCTATATCAAATTTGAATCATTTGAATTGAACTAAAGGTTATGGCCTTGTCATCTGAAATTGGAAGTTATATTTTTTTATTTTCGCGACGGAAACGAGTTAATGTTGCAAATCTGTCGTGTTTCAGTGGTAAGAGTTGATATTTTGGAAGTTGCGTAAACAAACTGCGGTTTTAAAATTCGGTATTTGCGTTTTGGCATGGGATATCTGACAATATAATTAGTACAAGTAGGGATTGGACTTCATTTGATACGAGAGGATAAATAAATGTGAGGCATATTTTCTACTTTTGTGGTTTTAATAAACATATACATTCGTTTTATCCACGCAATCTATGGGGTCAACATTTTGATCAGATAGATAAACATCCTCTTGGAAATAAAGGTGCTTGATTAGAATCTTCTCTTGGGGGATTCCCGCATTTGACTTTTAAGGTTCTTCAGACAAGCAGAAGGACCGTGTTCTAATGATTCTTTAGAACCAATTTTTGTTCGTCAAGGAACATTTGGGGTTCTTTATTACACCCTTTGGGGTTCTTGATGATATAAAAGACCCATACCAAGAAAACCAAGTTCCGATAAGAACACAAGGTGGTTCTAAACGAACCGCTTTAGCATAACCCTTTTTGCTTCTTTTGAAGACCTCATAAAACCGGTTGCCAATAAGACAAGGAAGGGATTCTAATCAGCACCTTTTTTCTAGAAGTGATCGATGAACCGATCGGAGTCTAAGTTAAAAGGCTTGAATTCACATCTTTTTGTTCAGTGTTTGATTGTTCTTTCAATCATGACTAAATAAGGAGGTTGATTTTAGCTGAGTGCAATTTTAAGTAGGATCGCTCTGATACAAAACTATAGTCAGGGTTGGCTCAGCCAAACCCGTTTATTACATCAAATTAGTTTGTATTTTATCAACAACAAATCCAAAGGCAGACAGCACACAGGCTGCACGCCACAGTAACACATTTCGTTCCTCACGCCACAATATAAACGGGATCTATCAAATTTGAATAAATGTGAATCAAGAAGTTTACCATTGTTTCAATTATACAAGTCGAACAAATATCACGTTGCATTATCGGTAAAAAAATATAAAAAAAAAATTAGAACTACATTCTATAGCAAAGTGAATATTTACACTTTGTACGCAAGTGTTAATAATGTCACGCGATTTTCATTATTCTACATTTACTCAGGGATTTATGTATATGTCATGTAATGCTTCATTTTCATTGTTTTTAATGCAATGTTTAATATTTTATCTTAGTTGAATAGGACTTGTGCTGTATTGTCTATCAAGTTCTAACTATTGTAAATTGAAAAAATGAATGAATGAATTATTATTATTTTTTAACTACGTATTGTTATCTTAATATACAACGGGCAATATAGTAGCATTCTGCAGCAGGTGTCGTCTTTATCGTTATAATATTATGTTTTTATTTATTGTTTATCGACGATACAATTAATGGGCCTGTGGTTTGTTTAATAGGCAGGTTTCTGTAACAGCATCGTCTTTTTAAAAATTTAAGCGACGTGTATAAATATTGGCCATTCGAAATGTGCTACCATTTATATCGTCGCTGGCTGATAAAACTTCGCTTAAATTTTGGTTGAAAATTGACCTTTTTGTAATGTGACGTTTACTGTGCTCTCTCTCCTCGTAATACCACATGAGATGCATGTGGCGATCAGACTCTGTATCTTTTCTGCTGGGTATAACTCAGATAACCTTACACACCTTATTAACCATTTAGATGCTATATGTAAATATGACTTAGTAAATCTCTGAGGGCGTCCCCAGAGAGATTTATTCAGTTAATTTTTTAAAAGACGAAGATATCAGAATTATGTTCATTGGTGTGATTGACCTTTTGGCATAGAAGTTTCAATTTAAAAAAATCCCAAAACTAAAGTTGGGCTTTATATATTTCTGTGAACATTTTCTCCTTGCTTGATCAATTTATGTGCTACTTACCTTAAATTGTTACTTAACAGTCAATTCTGTTGTGAAGTGCATTATGGCTTGCTCATTTGCCATGGTCGTGGTTAGATTTCAAGACTGACGTGGCACTATGGCCATTTGGCGCATTGCAATCTTGGGTATTAGACCGCCCGAAGTACGCCCCGAACGATTCTTCCACGTGCGATGCCTCCTTTTCTCCGACTCTTCCGTGGTCGCAAGCTTCTAATGGTTCGTATTTTGCTTTCAGCTCGCGCTGTTTTTTTTTCCCCCGACATGGTGTGCTTAGGCTATTTTTTTTCCAACTATCAACACGCATTGCCGGAAAGTCAACCATGCATTTGTACTCTGCATGTATTCTAGCCTCTATGAATTGGTGGCGCAACGTATTTGCGAAAAGCGAAAATTGTAGTCGATAACTAGTGCCAGACCACCTTGATTTCGCACGTCTTAATACGTTTGGGTTTTACGAAGTAAACATATTCAGCAAACGTATTCGACACTACATCACTCAATATGTACTACTGTGTACATACCTCTCCCTATACTCAAAAGTTCACATACTATACGCATACTTTACGTTGAAGGGGTCTTTCTAAATGATGTCCCTAACTCCGTGTATTATTGGAAATTACACCATATTTAAGAAATCAATGAATATACTTATGCCGATTCCTATCTCAAGCGGAAAAGTGTATTTAAAGGCAGGCGCGCCACGACAGAGCGGGGTGGAAATAAATTCCACATTTTTATCGCCCTCCTCCCCATTAGGTTGTTGTGTTATTACACTCCTAGTAATTCGGTTTGCTATTGCAATGAAACCGGTTTTGATGTTTTGGACAAAGACTTCAGCAAAAAAAAAAATCAATGCTGTTCTCTGAAGGGCGTTCTCGAAAGAAGACACCCTCGAAAGCGAAAGTGACTCCTATCTTCATAGCGTGACAAGGAGGATTAAGCGCTACTCAATAAAGATTGATGGGCTTTTTCTTCGCACATTATATTCCCATACGAGAAGTTCATGACGTAATTTTAATGTTGGACAATAGTAACTGCCTCTCTAGATAGAAAGAGTTAGACAATTATATTTGAAGATGGTTTGTTTAAAATATGGCGCAGTTTCTCCTTACACTGTCTTATCGCAGATAGTAGGTCACTTTCGTCATCGAGGGGTGTAGGTCTTTTCTGAGACCCCTTTCAGAGATCATAGTGACATTTTTGGTTTCGCTGAGAAGTCTTTCCACACCTTTAAAACCAATTTCATTGGTAATTTGAACAGATTACATCGCTAGTGTTTATTAACCCCACCCTACGGCGGGAGCACAAAAGCGTTAAATTTATTTCCATCCCTGCTGTCCGGTTGGCGGCGCTTGCATTGTATCTCATCCGCTTGGTTGAGAAAGGAACGAGAACAGTATATTCATTTGATTTCTTTACAAAAACCAAAATTGTTATTTTCATAATAATACGGAGTTTAGCAGACATCGTTCTAGAAAGAACCCCCTTCAACGTTAAAATGTATGCGTTTATTGTATGTTGCAAATATTTTGGTAGGGGGTATATGTATACTATACTTTTTCATTTAAGGAACATTCTCGATTCGGAAAGATCTATTACTCACAGCTATGTAACAGCGCATCGTTCTCATAGTTCTGTCCCTTTTAGATTACTTGTTAATTGGGCCTTCTTTCACTATCCCTGTTACAATTACATCGCATTCAACGGCTTCAAAATTGGGCTGCCTCGTTAATCTATCAGGATATCGAGATTCCACTCCCCCCCCCCCCCAACCTCTCTTTGACTCGTTACAATGGCACTTCCAGTAAGACATCAGAATAGTTTTATAAATTATTTTTGTAGTGTTCAAATCCCTATTAAGCAGGCACGCATCATATTTACGTGATTGCCTGACCTACACCCCTCGCAGGACGTATGATTTCCAGCTATCACTCCGATCTGTCGTATACATCAACGAAAACTGGCTGGAGATAGGACTTTCACTTTAACTGCATGAATACATGGATGGCTACCTTTTACACTTCAGACAATCACAATCTAGTTGCCTATCATTAAAAATGGCATATAACCATTTCTTTTTTTTCCTAACCCAGATTTCTAGTTGTTCTTTTTCATTTTAAACTTGTGTATTTTTCTTGTAAGCGCTTTTGGGCCCTCTTGGAAACGCGCAGATATCTAAATAATAATATAATGAATATATAATAGATATATAATAATAATAATTAAATAATAAATATATAATAATAATAATAATAATATATACGTTGCACGCATTTTCGGCAAAGCAGTTAGTTATATAGTAGGGTACTGGAACAGTGGGGTGAACTGGAACACGCGACAATATATTTGGCACTCATCAAGAATAACTGCAATATACTACGGCTGTCCATTTATCCCAACGCCACATGTTTGCTTTCTTTATTACCAAACTGGAGCTTACCTGGCGCAGATGAATGTCGCGTTTAAGTCAGTTATGTCGATCGGTTCGCGTACCAGAGATTAATCAACCTGTCCATGGGGATTTCATCGCTATAGTCATGGTTGCAGTAACGCTCAGACAAACCTGATTATTAAATAGTGGAGAGACCATGGTTATTGATATGGACACGGTAGTTTAGTACTTGATACCGGTAACGACTTTAGGGTATTTCACTTTGCGTGAGGCGTACCAAATATTACGACATTACGAACTTTTTCGAATGTAAAAAAAAAACCACATTCACAACGGACGGATCAATCTCACGCAGATTTGCTGAATTCTGTACAAAGCATGAAGGGTTAATTCATATTCTGAAATCATTTACAATAGAATTATCTCTTATGTTTGAACCGATTATGACTAAATATTCATGAAAACACTACTTGGCGATTTCACGAGAATAAGTGAAATAAGGACCATTATGGAATAGAGTATTTTCTATATTGGCGTATAACCTTTATTTCCTTCAGAGACACTATTTATTAGTGTCTATGTTAGCTTTAGAATTGTTTTATAGAATTCGATTTTTAAAATTGTGTCAAATCGTTTTTTTTTTCTTTTTTTTGCACGACGCAAACACGCGGTATTATTAATTATTTGGCAGTAGAGAATATACGCTATATAATTGTTTGTTTTCTGGTCTTTGCAATGGTGGGCATAATGCATGGTACCCCAAATGATTGAAATGCATTGTAACGTAATTATCCTCATTAAACTGCGATTTTGAGGCACAGATTTTGAAATAGCGCCTACCGTGGGAAGGTCCTCGATGCTCCCCCCCCCGCCAACACCCCTCCCCCACCCACCCACCCACCCACCCCACCCCACCCCCGACAAGCTGTATGCACCGCCATCTTCAGATTTCATCTCAAACCTGAGGATTTTGGAGGCAGGACACGCCCATCGTTAACATGTTGAAAGTGGTACACTGAGCCAGGGCGATAGAATACAAACTCGATACAATTGTTTGCTAGTCTTGATTCACGTGTTGGCATGGACTCGTGGAAATATTTTTGACTGGCAGGCTACATTGCATGCCTTTCTGGCAAAGTTCTAACCCCGGTTAGGCCTGAAACAAGATCATAGGAAGAGCTAGCATCAAGTTCAAAGAATTGTACTGTAAATGAAATTACAACGCGTACGGCAATCTCAGTTTGACACCATAACATCGACTTCACTCAAGACTAGCGTCTTGAAGGCCAAAATGACGATGCAGTGTTTCACGCACGACTTGATTGTTGATGTCTGTTGTAAATCTCGCAATCTTTCGCGACAAAAGATGAGCTGATGTCGTCAAATATCAGTCGGATACACCAACTAACCTCATATAAGAATTTCTCATCACGGTTTGGACAAATTCGTCAATATTTCTGAGTCGGCAGAGGTAGTTTTAACGTCTGTTGTTCTCTTAATCTTTTTTGTACTCATCCATGAAAGAACCGGGGATGTAACACCCAGTAAGACGTGAGCAGCTAGCGTGTGGCCTCTCGTAAGTTGACCCGAATCTTTCGCTATGTACTCCCCTCTCGCCCAAGGAGCACAGACTACGAAAGATGTTGTTCAACGCAATTCCATCGAACGAGAATTGTATAGGAAGCGAACTTTGTCTCTGCGCCGTGAACTTCAAACATGTGCGGAAACTTTCGCCTCTAGCCGGAGACAACTTCTGACGAGAAAATCCAAGTTATTGCGGCTTTCGGGTGGAAAGAGAACGAGTGAAACGCGAATAGAAGTTGAAAACTATGAACAGAATTCGGGCGTGGTTAGCGGCCGCGGCCGTGATGTGTCGGCCGCGACCGCCGGGCAGTGCGTTCATGAGGATAGGGCTGATGATACGGGCGTGGAAGGTGTGCGTGATTCTGTAAACACCATCAAAATTAATATGGGGAGCCCACGATCTCCAAACCTTTATGATGAAAACGCCGATGGACCAGTGGCTGTGCAAACGGATGCAGTGAACCGTGATGAAATGCAGGGAGAATATGACCACCGTCAAGCTCAACACTTCTTAGGTAGATCTCGAAGGCTAACGTCCCGTCCGTTTAAAAGCGGTGGAAGGCCCAAAAGTAAGAAGTTTTCCAGCGTGGAACCCAGTGCCAGTACCAGCAAGATCGATTACATTCCTTCCAAACCAAAATCGCCCAATAAGCCCAAATCACCCAAAAAGAGTTCACACCCGTCCGGGCCCAAACCTCGGCCCGCACCTGGCAGTCCAGTTCGCATCGAGCCAGGTAAAGATTTAGACCCTTCCAAAAGCATAGAAATCAAAACCATCAAGCCCCACTCATCTGTTCTACAGTGTACGGACAAATTTATTGACAGCACTCAACGCCGAATCAAGGATTTCCTTGACAGAGCCTGTGCTGATGCGGTGCGATCTCGTACCAACATCCTTGGACCAGGACCTAGTCTGAAACTGAATGATGGACCAGCTGTTGACGATCATCAAATCCCGATGCCAATTCTCGTTGAAGGAATCATAGGCCCTGAAGAGCGTAAGCGCCAAGTGAGCAAAGTGTATCCCATGCGGACCCCGTCTCCTCATCACTTCTCTTCTGGTTGCCATGGCAACGACGAGGAGCACAGGGATGCGCCGAAGTGTGGCCGTGGGAGGGATGGTGCGGATGTTGATTCACCTCTGAGCCTGCCTCCTCTCATTCTACCCCCAATCCACGATGGGATGGAATTCAAGCCCAGGCCCCGGTCCTGGGCTAAGCCAAGTAGTGAGGACGAAGGTGAAGCCAGCAAGACCCTGAGCACCGAAGAGTGGCGATCTCTTCGGAAGTGCCGATACTTGCGGATCCCAGAACCCCCAGAGCACTTGAAGCTAACTCAGCTTGACAACATTGAATCAATTTTCAAATGATCCCAAAATTCTCAGGGAGTCAGTTGCTAATCAACCAGGGGTTTTTTTCTGTAGTGCATTATGCCACATTTCCTTATCAATGAAAATTATGTGCTGCATATTATGTTCTACTTATTATTTTGTTTTTAATCTTATTCTTCATATTTATTTTCTTCCTTTTCTTTTTCCCCATCTTCTCAGGACTCCTTCTCGACTACTTCCTTCTCTTCCTCCTCCTCTTCTTCTTCTTCTTCTTCTTCTTCTTCTTCTTCTTCTTCTTCTTCTTCTTCTTCTTCTTCTTCTATTGTCCTCTTTCCTTCTTCATCTTTGTCTTCTTTTTCTTTTCTTTTTCTTTTTCTTTGGAGGGCAAGGGGAAATTTGCAATAATAATGTATACATTGCCATTCTAGTTGTCAGAAAATCTTTGACTGTGAGATGTACTTCTGAATTGAAAATAACATGGCCTAGGTTCAAATATGTAGTAATGCCAGTGTGTGGTATTGTTGATCACTCAGGAGTTACCGGTACTTTTATGCCAGAAAATACCTCAATTAGATTGACTCTTTGAATGAATGTAATTTAGTTGTAGATACATGTTCATATAATGCACCTATTTTGATTTGAATTCCAAGACCTTAATGAAGTTATTCAATATTAATGATGACCTGGACCAGGGCCAGGGGCCATATTGTGAAATTTTGTTGTGTGTTTTTCATCACCAGAATCACATTTTACTTGGGGTGGACGGTTATGTGAATTTAATTTGAGTGCAAAACTGTGATTAACCCCAAGTGACTACCAAATTCTCAAACTGTACCTTCTTTGTAATAAAACTTCAATTAACATGAATACCATCTTTGGTATTTAATCACACATCTGTAATCACTTTATTTTATGTTGTGTTATTTATACTTTATCTTATACTTATGTTGTGCTATAAGATTTATTTTAAAAAAATACAGAAGATTAATTTGGATTGATTTACATAATTGTGTGGTTTTACATACAGTGTACATGTAATTTGCTATCTAGTACCATTCATGGTTTCCTAGTGTAAAGCAGAAATTTGAGCGGAAAACAACTTTGTTAATTATATACTCTTTTGACTCACTCTTTTGACTCTTGTATTAGTTTGGACTGATCTTCATGCTGCCATTTGTCTTTATTTTCAAGAGTAACTTATTATGTAATTACTGTCCAGCAATGGTCTTTTAAGTACTACTGCTTGGCAGTGCAAGAAACAATGTGCTTATGTGCCAAATGTATAGTATAGCATCTGATGCCATTTGTAAAGTTACATTTAACTTCTAAAGCTTACCGTGTATCATATTTTTGTATTGTCTTTTATCAAAACTAATGTGTATTTGTTCACTTATGATTGAGCTATATCATTCAAAATATATTGTTAAAAACACCAAAAAAATAGTTACCAGTTATGTGCCTGTTATTCAGTTAAAAAAAAATATGGTTGTTTTCTCTGCAGAAAATTGCCAAAATTCTTGCAAAATTTCAACTCTATTGTAAGTTGGTGGTGATGTTGTTTTTAAAAATATATTTACCTAGTATTTCCTGTCTTCATATATTTCCTGCTGTGTATGAAGGAGAAAATAGAGTAGAATGATCATAGTATGGTACTAATTATTTTATTTCAATATTACAGGCTAGTTCATACCAGGACATGAGATTATTTTACTATTCCATAATCACATTCCAAATGGGGTTGTTGGTGAGTGCAAAGCTAAACACAGGAGGTACCAAGTTGTTTGTGATTGTGATGTTGCAACATTTTATTTCCCAAGATGTTTACAAGAATAAAGCATAGATTTCTGTGAGAATTTGCCAACCCAGTTTTATTAACACACTTGTGTTTGTTGTTTAAAGAAGTAAGTACATCTGCCATTGGAAGGAGAAAGTTCTTTTCTTTTTCTTTTTTTGATTTACAGAAAAAAGAAGTCAGTGGAGACTCTGGATTTGATTACACTGATTCAATGATGTTCCTGCAATCTTGTAAAGGTACATTGTACAGTACATGTATATAATTTCCTAACTGGTGCTTCACCCTCTAGAATACCCATTCCTTAGATGTATTGTCTGAATGGTGTTATAGCATTCATCCAAAGTTTTATCATTCGTACCAGACAAAAGTCTGTTATGTTTTGATAGGTGTCTTATTCCAAATGCCTTTTGAAATGGGACTTGAAATCAGATTCCTTAGCAAGGTCAAAGGTCATGGGGGACAGTATTGATGTCACCTTTACAAAGCATCTGGAGACCAAGCACAAGAATGTGGTATCTATTACAAGAACCCGGGGGGGGGGGGGAGAGGGGGGGGGGGGGGGCCGTCAAATATAGAATGTGTACACATGCGGACAAATTATTTCCAGACAAATACTCCCCCTAAACAAGTTTTCTCTGTGTGCAAAATACCCCCTACAACAAGTTTTTCGCGGGCTTCATTTAACTACTTTTTGGCCCTAAAAGAAGTGCCGCAGAATATAACCTAAACAAGTCTTTGTTACTTGCTGAATAATAGAGCTTAAATAGACAAAAGCTTGGGGAAAAAATACCTAACACATTGGGGCCAGTCTTTAGAAAAAAAGGCTTGAAAAAAAAAACATACCCTAAATACGTTTCACCTCGTGTTTGATCAGTCTTTCAAAACCACCCTTTTTTTGGAAAATCTGTGTTTTTGATACCCTTAACGAGTGCACGCGCGGCCCGCGGCTGAAACTGAAAAAACACCCCTTTAAACGCGTTTTTTTGGTCACGCATGTGTACAGCAATAAATTTGACTGGCCCCCCCCCCCGGG
>JZLH01S0048210.1:3106-16562 GCA_001188425.1 Eucidaris tribuloides
CCCCCCTAAAATTTTTGCTCTAGAACCGCGCCTGATCGCTGTCATAACACCTCGGGGTATACGTGGTCGCGAGACACAATGAAATATGCATAAACTGTTGAATAGCCTGCCCATTGAAATTCGTAGCTCACGCTCCCGAAATGTCTTCAAATCTAAGTTAAAATCATATTTGTTCTGTTGTGTAGAATTAAGTAAACAGGAGCTCAGAGCCAGCGCAGCTGAATATATACACATAGCAGCTGCGCTATATAAAATTATTAGTAGTAGTATGAGTATGATTATGATTATGATTATGATTATGATTATGATTATGATTACTATTGTTATGATTATTATGATTATTATTATGATGAGTAGCAGTAGTATCATTAATCCCATACACACACCAGACATTCAACGCATCATTGTGGTTGTTTACAATCCCTCCATATCTATTACACAGGTACATTAGCCATAACCCGATAGAGTACCCACGTGAAGTCTTACAAGGATTGGGAATTGAACGGACAGTGTAAGTGATAATCTTGTTTGTTTGTTTGTTTGTTTGTTTGTTTGATTGTTTGTTTGTTCGTTTGTTTGTTTGCAAAGATTCTATTTTCAGCATTCCATGTAATTTATCCCGTAGCAATTACATTACTAAAAAAAAAATCAAAATTTACACACTTTTTATTCACAGTATAAAGACATGTCGCAAGGTAAATTAATTCTGTACATGTACATAAGAAATGATAAGAGAAAATGATACATTTATAACCTAAATACGATACATATTAGTACATAATGAAATGTACTTTGGATGCAGAAGGCTACCATATATACGATGAGCTTGACTAGACAGCCAAGGTATATGGAACAAGATTTCGCATTCGGTGAAATAGTGAGATGCTCTATTCAACTTGGCTTCGCCTCGTTTCATAAAGCGTCTCAATATTTCACCTCGTGTTAAATCTTGTACCATTGCACTCCTGACCATTCCCTATTTGTATATTGTAATATTTTTAAAATGAATAAGAAGTACGCCATATAATGCTGAATCCACTTATTTGTCAGTTCGTTTATTAAAGAAAGGTAAGGGCTAAATGAGTCGTAGTGCCTATGCGTGCTTGTACATGTGATGGCACCCTAGGGTGTAGATAGGGCGTGTATGTATGTATGTTGTAATCTCCAATTGAAGACTGTAGAATATAAGAAGTACATTGTACTTAAGGCATATTTTGATGAAATTTAGTTAGTGATTGTTTTGGAGTCGTTACATGCTGGGAAATTTTTGGACAAAATTTTGGTCGATTTATCCCTTCCCTAGTAGGGATAAGGGTAGGGGGTCAACCTCGTCAGATTTTCAACTTGGTCTTGTTTCTTCAAAATGTATCTCGAATAGTTACAAGGATTAAGAAAATGTATAATTTATCACGTGTTTTGTGCTTTATTGATGAGATATGGGGTCACTTCCAGTCTAAGGTCAAATGAGTTCAAATTTCAAACAACGTCCAAAATCGACAAATTGCAAATCAAATTGTTCGTCTAACTGGACATTCCAAAAATATATACAATGTATTGTTTGACTTTCATTTCTTTGAGAAATGCATTTGTTTTCCTCAGACCATTTTTTGTAGAGAAAGAAGTACTCAAGTCCACAATACTGATTATTAATTATTGGAAATCGACAAGTGTGACAATGCTTGTTTTTGTACCATATTCATCTTTTATTGTGTCAATTCACTACATCAAGTTTGGATGTACAACTCAAACAAGTATGATCTGTAGACAAATTTGACAACTTGGAACCTTGATTTCTCTAAAGTAGTATGCTTCAGTACTTCTTACTCTGAAGTCTTCAATAATTTGTAAGACTGTCACTTTCAGATATTTTAAGAGCTTAAGATCAGGCTAAAAACTTATTTGTTCATCGATGGCAGTTAACATGACTTATGTTTAGATTTGTTTTCCCAAATGTTTGTTGTTTGTTTGAAAAGATCTTATTCTCTGCAGTTCAATCAATTTTCATGTAACAATGACAGAAATAACAAAATTCAACTTACACAAATGATAACTGAGACGATGAAAAGTGAATAAATTGCATACAAGATATTCGTAAATTCAATTTAACTCCGTAATTAAATGAATCATGATGAGAGAGTACTGGAGTAAATAAATGAATCATGCAAATTATTATATCATCAACGTATATGATCTGAAAAGACACACATTTTATTCACTAAACGGAGAATATTTTCAGTGCAGAAGGTCGCTGTCATAAGCTTAACTTGAAGGAGACAGACGGTCAAAGTAAATACAGTTCTGAACAAAAGTTTGGAATATGGTCCATCTCTGAGGTAGGCATGCAGCCGGATTAAGTACAAGGGAACAGTACGGCCATTTTGTTCTTGAACAATAGCTGCCCCCCCCCCCCTTCATTGTTTTTCATCCGCCTAGCTACGCCAGTGAATATGGTTATTTCTTTGCATAGCCCTGTTTTAAAGTGCAGATTTCTTACAAATAATGATCAATTACATTATTACTAAGTTCAAATGACCTTCACTCAGGGACGGCGCCAGGGTAAAAGAGCTAACAGTGTCCAACAAGCAGAGCAAGGGGCTGACGACGACAAATTGCATTATTTGCCCGCCATTTTTTTACTAGCAAAATGAACAAGAATAGGAGGGGACAATATTTTCGAAAAATAGTAAAATTCCAGTCATTTTAATAATGAAATAGGGGTGGCCGCCCACTTCCTGATACCCTGGGGCACTGCCCTGTCTCTACTTCAGGAATAGAAACATTTTCCGGATGTGCACTTTTTCCTGATCTGCATTTGGTAGAAAAATATATTCCAAACTTTTGTCCATGACTGTGGTAGTACTATTATATATGGTAAAATATACCAGTATGGATGGGCTATATGAAAATAAATCTGACAGTAGTGTTTGAAAATATATTAAAGATGGGAGGGGTGGGGTCATGGTGCCTGTGCGTGCTATTACAGGTGATAGTTTGCGAAGATATTGATGGCCGACAAATACTCCAAAATAACATATAAGAGTAAATTTGACAATAACTGCATATGGACTGTAAGGCAAGGTCATTTATAGTGATTTTCCGTAGTCCCATCAGTGGTATTTTACAAATCCCTAATAATGATTCAAATATTACTAAAACCACAAGAGTGTCGTTATCTATGTCTCTGAGTGGACGAAAGCTAGCCAGCAAAAATCAAAAGTTGTTAGAAGATGTAATTTCTTACTGTATGATTCACCCCAACCGATGAGAATATTTTTATCAACCTATCTAAACACTACACCAAAAATAAGTTCCCCCTTTTTGAAAATTCCATAACTTTTTAACGAAATGGTTTTGAGCAGAATAATTTGGCAAGGGTGTTTTTGCACTCATTGACTAACTTCTGTGTGAAAATGTGATTGATCTGTCAAGTCATGCATGAGTGAGCACGTAATCAAGGCAAAAATGGTCACTTTTCAAAAGTCACAAGGGTCATTTTGAGGGATTTGTGATGCAGGATTTTGACAAATTCTGTTTCTGTTGAATGATTAAGCTCTATTTATGTTAATCAGCTATCGTCTGACCCCCTAACAATTCTTTTGGCACTTTTTGCATATTTACGCTTCAGTGAGCTCAATTTAATAATTTCCATCCATCCTCAAGTTCGAAAGTGTAAAATCCATTAAGTTTATTGAACAAATTGAAATCCGATATTTTTCAGCAAAGTGTATCTTTACACGTTGTATGGACATAAGAGGTTGTAACCATGTCAGGGTTCAGTGAGCACACTTTATAAATAAAGCAAAAACTACCATTATTTACCATTATTTTGGCATAAGAGATGACTCCTGTGACTTTTGAAAAGTGACATTTTTGCCTTTAATTCATGCTCACTCATGCATGGCTTGACGGATTAATCTTTTTTTCACACAGAGGTTAGTCAAGGAGTGTGGAAATGTTCCTGCCAAGTTATTTTGCTAAAACTTATTTCATTAAAAAGTTATGGCATTTTGAACAAAGGGGAACTTACTTTTTGTACAGTGATTATTATAAATGTCGGTTTTAAAGGTCTAGGCCAAGAGCAGGGGACTTTATTCAACATGATTTTTCATAGTATTTCTAATATCACGTTTCGGTGTCCACTTTTTGCATAAGTTCTGCAGTAAAATACAATTTAGTGTGTTTCTATGGAGTTTTCTAGACGCGGGATTTGTTTTAAGTTATCTGCTTGCTATAGGACTCAGCATACAAAACGTAAACTTTACAATGGAAGTGAAATCACTTCCTCAATTGATAAGGTGAATTATCCAGAAAAAAAATCTCTCAAATATGCACGCATATTGCACTGTATCTCGTTGTTTTTAACTGAAGTAGAAATAAATAAAATCAAATTTAAATTCATAAAGTTGCAGAATCAAATGAAATGAATGAATTACTGAATAAATTATGTGACAAAAATCAGAGGTAATTTCTTTAGACTCAGTAAAATTCTTCACACAAATTTGTTCCTTCACCTATTATCATGTGTCATGTAGTACTATTGTCTCACAAATTGCAGCATTTAAATAGTTTGAAATCGTTCATTTTTTTTTACTGTTTACACTATTTTCGCATTATTAAATTATTCAAATAAATTCCTAATTTCTTTTTGCATGATTTTCTTCCACTTGTTTTACAGATCTTTTCACCAAATTTGACGGTTGTATCGGGGGAGGGAGGGTCACTCTGCACACGGTCTGTTACCCGCCCGTGGCCAACATCCTCAGAAATTCACCATAAACGGCGTAACCTGCGTAACCAAATTTGCAACCTTAAATCGCGTAACAGAAAAGCTCCCCTAACTGGCATGGCTTCCATGAAATCCAGCAATTCTGATACCCTTAGTGGCGTGAATAGGGATTCCCCTAATGTGATACCCTAAATCACGTGTCCTTCTCATCTAAAACATTATTGTACATTGCATAACCCAAAGAGACTCACTTGATAATTCATAAATATTTGTCCTAATTATCAAACTTTCATTGGAGATGTTATCACATCTACTCAAAATAGTACCCTTTAACGGCGTAATCTACATAACCAATTAGCAACCCTCAATGACGTGACATGTGAGGAAAGGCTACCCTAAGTGCCGATTGCCAGCGAAGGGTGCTGAATAAGCTACCCTCTTTCCAAAAGACGTCGACGACGCCCGAGGGCTGAAAAGGGGACCCCTTTCGATGCTTTTTCTGGACGTGGGTGCGTAGCAAGCCATGTAGAGTGTAAATTCCCCCCCCCCCCCACATGATCTAATATGGGATGAGCATGTTTTATTTAACATTTTTTGCATTTATTGCACAATCTATGCTAATAAGGGTAGGGAATTTCTTTTAATAAATCTTTTTGCTTTGCCTCCAGGAGCAGTTGTACCAAGTGGTACATATATGTATGACCTGTCACCACGATACCCTGATAAAGTCCCACATCTTAACGTAAAAAGCAACTACTTTGGGGTTAAAGAAAAAATGTAAACATAAAAATTTGCAACACGTGAATATCATAAAAATTTCAATTTTTGAGGACACTTCACTTTCATACTTTATATTGTAATGACAATATTTGGCACTTTCGTTACCTTTGGGTTGTGTGACTTTATCAGGGTATCGTGGTGACGGGTCACATGTCATTTTTATACATACATGTATTATTTGTTCCTTGAGATGATTTGTCACGAATGTTCAATTTTGGTTTCATTCGGCAGGCTAACCGATGAGTACCGTTTCTGTTGTCTGGTGAGTAACTTGTCTTGCACCTTGACCAAACCAACGTTTCTGGGCACTTAATTCGGACTTCATACAAAACAAGAGTACAGTTAGAGTGCTTACTCCCCGGTTTTGTTAGACCATCACATGTAGCATTTAAGTTTCTGTAATTGACGAAGCCCAAAATGATTCCAGATATCTTTTGGTAACTTACACTTATCTGTTTTATCTGAAGAGACATCGTCGGTAGGCTGAGGCTTAAAAGGCAGGGCATCTCAGGCAAGATGAATGACGGGGTCAAATTCCCACATACTTTATCTACCACTTGCTCGCAGTTGTATCTGTAGGTTCATACAATGGATATCTCATCATGTAATTATGAGAACTTTAATATACATGTATCAAATACTGTGGGTTGTACTCGTACTAAATAAATAACCTTTCTAGCCCCCAAAATAGCAATTTAATTTGTTTTCACAAGTTGCACTGCCCTCTCCACAATTTAACAACAGTGAAACACGTTTATCACTAAAACAGTAAACGGTCCAACCCCGGCAGTCCACAAACATCTGTGACTAGTGACTAACAAATTCCTTTTCAAAATTGGTTTCTACACAAAGTCTTTTTTTGCACCATAAAATCAAAAAGTGATCTAAACCTTTTGTATTTACTCCTAACAGTAAGCAGTTTTTAAGAAATTGAATGAAACTAGAATCTATATTTCACTTATCAATTACACCAATCTTAAAATACAAAATCTTGTTTGGTTTTATTTTACTCATTTATCATCAGAAAACTCTTAAATGTAAATTTTAGGGAACAACACTTTTGAAATAATGATTTGCACATTTTCAAGTCCAAAGATTAAGCCACATTTTAAAGAGGTCTCTGAAGCTTTGTAAGTGGGCATAGTTTCTGCAGTATCACTCTTCAAAATGACCAATTGCAGTCGAGATTGCAGTAGTTAGTTAGATCCAGATTTAGACTGAATCGGTTTGACCTGCGTATCAAGTTTTTTGACGTTTTTCAGGCATTAACCTCACATCTTGTCGAATTCTACACGTACATGTAGTACTCCTCTCTACGCAAGAAGGAGATATAGTACAGTGTAAGACTGTCTGTCAAGATCAATACGGTAAATGCTTGAAACATCAAGAAATTGATAACACAGGTCGAAGCCTTCGGTCTAGGACCAGATCTGAACTTAGTGGTATTATTTTTTGATCTTATATAACTTTTATCTTGGATATGGCTAATTATAACCGAACCATATAAACATCAATCTAAACTAGTCTAGAGCCTAGTCCTAACTAGATTTAAATGGTAATCTGGTTTTAGGGTCTAATATTATTTCATGTTGCTAACTTCAAGCATGCACGGTTTTTTTCGTAAACATTATTCTAGCTGACGGAATAAACCGCACACACTGAAGTTAACAACCTAGACCTGTAACAATTCGTCGGCGTTCATCCGAACGGTCGTATTGGCTATACGACAGTTTGATTGACCGGCCTCCGGAGCGAACGCGTTCAAACCAAACGTCGTATCCATCATTCATAATACACATAACGTACGACAGTTCGGATTGAACGGCGTTTCGCTCGGAGGTGCGTCAATCAAACTGTCCTATAGGCGATACGATGGTTCGGCATTGAACGCCGATGAATTTAGGCTAAAACCCAGAATTACCACTTAAATGCAGTAGAGTACTAGAAGTCGAAGTCTAAGATTGAAATAAGACCTCTACAGAGCAAGTTTCTGAAAATATCTACAAAAGTAAAGGACAGCCGACGTAGCATTGCAGATGTGAGTGGATATACTATATTGTAAAACTCGTATGATTTCAAAACCCCCTTCGAGTTAATAGACGCGAAGGCTTCGAGTGTGTATCGCGTCCAGCTCATTTTTCAGAGGTTTTATTGGCGATGATTTGATGACATTTTCACAGTACATGTAGGCTACCTAGTACTCCTCTTTATACACAGGCCGAAAGCTTGTAACCTCCGTAACACTGATCTTTCGCTCTGCGGTATGACTTAAAAAGTAAGTTCATCCCCGAACGGACCGGGAAAATGACCGATTATTTAAGCACTATTTTAAACACTTACAAGTGAAAAAACATTCCCAACTAGCCCACCTCAGTCACATGCTAACATGATCCCATCCTTATTTCGTCGTGCAAAATAGAAAAAAACGTGAAAAACTTGCCAAAAAGAGTTCCTCAGGTCCCTCTGGCAGTCTCGTACACGATGTGTTCAATCTGATGGCCTAAAGCTATGTACTAGCTAAATAGAAAACCTCTGAAAAACAACCTGGACGTGAATACACAGGTTCGAGAGCCTAGTCTACCCGGTGCGGACAACCGAGAGCCCGACACCTACTATTTACATGTGTCCTTAAGCAGAGGCTATACGGACGCATATACGGCTCTACTGGAAAAAAAACAAAGTTTGCAAACTACGTCGTGGATTGAATAATCCTGGTCGCCACCAAAACTGAGACGGAATTTTGCTTCAGGACACGTGGGTAGTAAATTTGTAAATTAAAACCAATGAAATTGAAGCGACGAGTTCTTCATTTTCAAGACATATGCTTAGCTATATTACATGAATTGTTTAATTTTTCCAAAATAACCATAGATAAATTATACTCTATTTGCGAAAGTGTCTTTTCAAGACAAAATGCAATTGGTGAAGAGCAAATTAAAATTGGAGAATATTAGTGAAGATTATTGGCCTCTTAAAAGGACACTTCTATACCTAGAATTTTCTAGTCCGGATATTTGTGAAGAGGTCTTAATTTGTACTTTTCGTTTGAGGAACAAGAAAAAAAACCCAATAAAAAAATAAATATTGTGAGAAAGGCAAAGAATAGAGAGGATGATAATGACAAAGAAGACAAAGATGAAGAGAGAAAAAAAGGAAGGAGGAGGAGAAAAAGAAGGAGAAAAGGAAGGAATGAAATCATATACATTTAATTTTCAATTCTAAGAAATACAATTACCGTACTTGTAACCATTAAGATTCTTCTTTTCTTCCTTCAGGAAGAAAATAAAAAGGAGATGAGGAGGAGAAGGACAAGAAGGAGAAGGAGGAGGAAGGAGAAGGGACAGATGAAAGAAAAAGAGGAAGACTGAAGAAATGTGAAGAAAATGCGAAGAACAAGATAATAAAAGAAAGTGTGAAAAAAGAAGAAAAAGAAGACAATGAGAAGCTGAATGTTGTCTCAAATTCCTTCTTATCTCCTTAATTCTTCATATCCTTCTCCCTCGCTTTTGTTTTTCTCCTTCTTTTTATCCTCTTTCTTCTGTAAATATTTGTGGTGATGAGGCTGGCATTTGCTTGGTTGTATGTTCATCAATAACAGACTGAAGACAATGTTCTTTCAGTGAATTTTGATAATTATTGATTGTTCTCATTCTCTCTCTTTTATCTCGTTGGTTGTTTTTCTCCTTCTTCCGCCCACTATCTTAATCTTTTTTATTCTCAATCTGTTTTTGTAATTGCATTTTATTTTAGTCATTTTATTTCATTTTTTAAATATAATTACTATTATTTTCAATCTTGTTCTTACATAATTAATTTAATTTCAATTCTTTTTCCTTATAACCACATGTATCCTTTTATATTGTTACATTCTTTTTCTTATATAATTACTGTAATTTCATGTTCATTCTTCTTCAATCAACACCTTTTTCTATCCAAAATCTCTCCAGTTCTTTTTCACAGATGTTTGATGTTGTTTGTGGCTATTTTTTCAGTTTTGGTAATCATTCGAGTATAGCCCTATTATCAAAGCAGACTGA
Organism: Eucidaris tribuloides; assembly: GCA_001188425.1. Classification (NCBI taxonomy): domain Eukaryota; kingdom Metazoa; phylum Echinodermata; class Echinoidea; order Cidaroida; family Cidaridae; genus Eucidaris; species Eucidaris tribuloides. The sequence goes on from JZLH01S0048210.1 coordinate 12,650, forward strand.
CAAGCAAGACTACTTATATCAGTGCCCTTTTGAGAATTAATTTCAAATTTCAAACAACGTCCAAAGTCGACAAATTGCAACTCAAATTTTTCGGCCTTAACGGAGAAACATTCAAATCTTGATATATATGATTATTATACAGATTAAGTGTTTTTGGACTATCATATATCGAGAATACATTATTTTCCTCAGACGTGTTCTGCAGAGGAAGAAGGACTCATCGTGTAAACGATATTGATTTTGATTATTGGAAATCGCCAGCTGGTGACAATGTTGTTTTTGCGCTATATTCTTCTTTTATTGTGTCAAATTAAATTTCACCAAGTTTGGATGTACAACTCAAACAATGGATATCTGCAGACAAATTTGAAAACTTTGAACCTGTGTTCTCTTAAAGTTTATTATGTGACTCAGTACTTCTTACTGCTAAAAGTTTTCAAATTAAATTATTTTGTAAGACAGTCACTTTTCAGGTATTTTAGAGCTTAAGATCAGGGTTAAACAACTTATTTGTTCACCGCGTGGCAGTTAACTAATTAAATGTTTAGAATTTGTTTTGCCTAAATGTTTGTTGTTGTTTGAAAAGAATCTTATTTCTCTGTAATTCAATCAATTTGCATGTAAACGATGAATACAAAATAACAAATTCAAGTACAACAAATTCAAATGATAATTCAGACGATGCAAAATGAATTAATTCAGTACATGATAATCATAAATTCAAAATTAAATTATGTTATTTACAATTCAGATATATTGCATTTATATCCCGTAATGAATGAATCAACAAAATTATTGTATGAGAGCGTGATCAGTTAATGTCACGGACGGACGTTTTAAACCAAATGACCATTATTGAAGACCGCCTAAGTCTAAGGAAATTTAGCAATATTCAGTAGCTTTAGTGAATAGCCTCCACAAGAAATCATATACAGCCGCTTCATGTCTTACCACCTTTTTTCCTTATGCCCCTTCATAATGATCATTTTTAAAAGTGTCCCGTCGCGTGAGGCATTACTGATCACACTCATATCAACTTATATGACCTGAAAAGACATGGCACTTTATGTACAGTAAAAGTGGGCAGAAGGTCGCTGTCATAAGCTAAACCTGAAGTGGAACACACGGTCAAGTAAAATAGTAGTACTTGTAACTGAATGGTAAATAAATAGAACCAATATGATGGGCTATACGGAAATGAAAATCCGGCAGTTTTGTTGGAGGGGTGCAGGTCGTGGTGCCTGGTGCGAGCTAGTGCTGTGATAGCCTCGCGAGGTATTGATGGCACACAAATATTCCACAAGAATATGTGATAGTAATATTTGACAAAAATGCATAATGATAGAGGTTAAAGAGGTAGAAATATAACCGGAAGTATGTTTAATAAGGGGATGGACCCATTTTGGTTTATCGGTTAGCGTTTTTATGTATATTTACTTGACCGTCCTTAGTGTAATTGATGACATGTTGTATTAAAGTCAGAATTAAGCTTGTTTTCGTATTTTCCTTAAAGGAAAAATACAAACGACAGCAAGCCAAATATCAAATACCTTGATATTTTAAGTTCATTGACCCTCTCATTGTCATAGTTTGATACCTTAAGATATTTGAACCAATGTTCTGTGAAACAGTAGACATTTTTATCGGTCGCATAAATGCATGTCGTTAACATACTAAATATTTGACCAATGAACTGTACATTAAATATCAATATAGACAAAATTGATTGTATTGATCTTTCCACGTTTCTCAAGTGAAAAGGCAGAAAACAGTTGATAAATATCAAACGCTCAGTGGAATATGTAAGATAATTCCATTGTGGAGACAAATGCACTGCTGTAATACACGTACTTCATAAACGCAATGTTTTATTATTAACGAATCAATTATTCTGATATTCTGAGGTCAATTGACATGTGACGGTCCTCAGAATGTCATATGTAGAAACCTGTTAATCAAACGACCATGCTTTGTGGAATTATAAAAAACAATTCATTTTAAAACACTATGACATGTTTAGGCATATCAATAACAATATTTATTATTAACCAATGACGGCGCAAAATCAATATTTTATCATTTGAGGCCACCTGACCTTTCACAATCCTGAAGTCAAATGTAGAAGCCTTGTTAAATAATTACCGATGTTCTGGAATATCGATACAACTCTATTGTATTAGAAAATGCCATGTTTAGTACATCAAAACACGTTATCATTACCCAAATGTCGCCAAACCATCAACATTCGCATAATTTAAGGTCATTGACCTCCTGGAGGCTCATGAGAGGTCAAAATCTGACTTACCTCCGCGATCTTAAAATAAAGCTATGGCATGTCCTACCACTCGGTGAAAGTTCATGCTTAGTCATAATTTGCACAATGTCCCTGTTTATCCTCTGTACTAAAGAGGATTATTTGCAATTATTACAACTCACACTAATTAGGGATTTTGGGATCCCAACATTATCAACCAGTGTGTGCTCCAGTGATGCGCCTTAAAACAGCAGCAGTACGTACCAGTTTTGGCTGTTATCAGAGGGGGGGGGGCCCCAAAAGAAATAAGCGCCAAAAAAAATTTTCCTCGATAACTAAAGTCCCGAGCGGATATCCAGTTAGCGGCAAATCCTAGTCCAAAACTTTCCTGGTCAGCCCAGCCGCCGAAAAGTCGCCCGGGGAGGGGGAAGGGTTGCGCCGACCAACATATCATCAAAATTTTCCTTTCATTTTTCCCGGGCCGTTTTGCGAATTTTCCGCGCTGAAATCCATCGGGAGGGCCACTCTGGGCCCCCTCTTCCCCCCTCCCGCCCCCTGGCTGTAGCGCCACTGCGAAGAGCAGGCAAACTTAACGGTGAAATAAATCCAATTGGCTTGAGGAAGACCACAGGAGTGGACGAAAGTTAGCACAGCAAAAATCATGAAGTTTTAGAAGATCGTAATTTCTACTTGTAGGTTCACCCCAACCGATGAGAGTATTTGTATCAACCATTAATGGTCGGTTTTAAAAGTCTAAGCCAAAGAAGGGCAGGGGATATTTTCAACATGATTTTCATAGTATTTCTAATGTCACGTTTTGCTGTCCGCCTTAATATTGCAAGTAAAATACAGTTAAGCTGTTTTTAAAGATTTTTTTTAAAAAAAAGTGTTTTCTAGACTTGGGACGTTTTTTAAAAAGTTATCTTCTTCCTGTAGGACTTCAATATACCAGAATGCTAAACACAGTACCCGAGTGCCCGATTGCCAGCGAAGAGTGGCTAGAATAAGCTACCCTCTTCCAAAAAGCTTTCGACGCCCGAGGGCTGGAAAAGGATCCTTCGCGACGCTTTTTTGGACGGTGCGTAGCAGGCCCATGTAGAGTGAGAACTCCCGTCGCCCCCCCCCTCCCCCCTCCCGGATAATATGGGATGAAAAATATTTAAGTTTAATGTTTTTTTTTTGGCATTATTGCACAAATCTATGCTCAATAAGGGTAGGAATCTCTTTTAATAAATCTTTTTGGCTTTGCCTGCCAGTTGTACCAAGTGGAAATTCTATGTATGACCCTTCAACAACGATACCTGATAAAGTCCACCATCTTATACGTAAAAAGCAACTACTTTGGGGTTAAAGAACAAATTAAACATAAAAATTTGCAATAACTGTGTAATAATCATAAAATTTCAATTTTTGAGGACACTTATTTCATATTTTATTTCAATATTATTTTATTTTCATCCACTTGTAAACATAATTACAAAATAAATTTATTTCTACACAAATAACAAATACGTACACAAATAAGTACAATTTATCCTACACACATATAGAAGGAGGGGTTAAACACATGCTATATACCAATTTGGTGAAAGAGGTAATAATATTGAATATAAAAGAATACATGAATGAAGGAACTTAATTATATATTCATATTATACC
>JZLH01S0048210.1:16870-38489 GCA_001188425.1 Eucidaris tribuloides
AATTCGGACTTCATACAAAACAAGAGTACAGTTAGAGTGCTTACTCCCCGGTTTTGTTAGACCATCACATGTAGCATTTAAGTTTCTGTAATTGACGAAGCCCAAAATGATTCCAGATATCTTTTGGTAACTTACACTTATCTGTTTTATCTGAAGAGACATCGTCGGTAGGCTGAGGCTTAAAAGGCAGGGCATCTCAGGCAAGATGAATGACGGGGTCAAATTCCCACATACTTTATCTACCACTTGCTCGCAGTTGTATCTGTAGGTTCATACAATGGATATCTCATCATGTAATTATGAGAACTTTAATATACATGTATCAAATACTGTGGGTTGTACTCGTACTAAATAAATAACCTTTCTAGCCCCCAAAATAGCAATTTAATTTGTTTTCACAAGTTGCACTGCCCTCTCCACAATTTAACAACAGTGAAACACGTTTATCACTAAAACAGTAAACGGTCCAACCCCGGCAGTCCACAAACATCTGTGACTAGTGACTAACAAATTCCTTTTCAAAATTGGTTTCTACACAAAGTCTTTTTTTGCACCATAAAATCAAAAAGTGATCTAAACCTTTTGTATTTACTCCTAACAGTAAGCAGTTTTTAAGAAATTGAATGAAACTAGAATCTATATTTCACTTATCAATTACACCAATCTTAAAATACAAAATCTTGTTTGGTTTTATTTTACTCATTTATCATCAGAAAACTCTTAAATGTAAATTTTAGGGAACAACACTTTTGAAATAATGATTTGCACATTTTCAAGTCCAAAGATTAAGCCACATTTTAAAGAGGTCTCTGAAGCTTTGTAAGTGGGCATAGTTTCTGCAGTATCACTCTTCAAAATGACCAATTGCAGTCGAGATTGCAGTAGTTAGTTAGATCCAGATTTAGACTGAATCGGTTTGACCTGCGTATCAAGTTTTTTGACGTTTTTCAGGCATTAACCTCACATCTTGTCGAATTCTACACGTACATGTAGTACTCCTCTCTACGCAAGAAGGAGATATAGTACAGTGTAAGACTGTCTGTCAAGATCAATACGGTAAATGCTTGAAACATCAAGAAATTGATAACACAGGTCGAAGCCTTCGGTCTAGGACCAGATCTGAACTTAGTGGTATTATTTTTTGATCTTATATAACTTTTATCTTGGATATGGCTAATTATAACCGAACCATATAAACATCAATCTAAACTAGTCTAGAGCCTAGTCCTAACTAGATTTAAATGGTAATCTGGTTTTAGGGTCTAATATTATTTCATGTTGCTAACTTCAAGCATGCACGGTTTTTTTCGTAAACATTATTCTAGCTGACGGAATAAACCGCACACACTGAAGTTAACAACCTAGACCTGTAACAATTCGTCGGCGTTCATCCGAACGGTCGTATTGGCTATACGACAGTTTGATTGACCGGCCTCCGGAGCGAACGCGTTCAAACCAAACGTCGTATCCATCATTCATAATACACATAACGTACGACAGTTCGGATTGAACGGCGTTTCGCTCGGAGGTGCGTCAATCAAACTGTCCTATAGGCGATACGATGGTTCGGCATTGAACGCCGATGAATTTAGGCTAAAACCCAGAATTACCACTTAAATGCAGTAGAGTACTAGAAGTCGAAGTCTAAGATTGAAATAAGACCTCTACAGAGCAAGTTTCTGAAAATATCTACAAAAGTAAAGGACAGCCGACGTAGCATTGCAGATGTGAGTGGATATACTATATTGTAAAACTCGTATGATTTCAAAACCCCCTTCGAGTTAATAGACGCGAAGGCTTCGAGTGTGTATCGCGTCCAGCTCATTTTTCAGAGGTTTTATTGGCGATGATTTGATGACATTTTCACAGTACATGTAGGCTACCTAGTACTCCTCTTTATACACAGGCCGAAAGCTTGTAACCTCCGTAACACTGATCTTTCGCTCTGCGGTATGACTTAAAAAGTAAGTTCATCCCCGAACGGACCGGGAAAATGACCGATTATTTAAGCACTATTTTAAACACTTACAAGTGAAAAAACATTCCCAACTAGCCCACCTCAGTCACATGCTAACATGATCCCATCCTTATTTCGTCGTGCAAAATAGAAAAAAACGTGAAAAACTTGCCAAAAAGAGTTCCTCAGGTCCCTCTGGCAGTCTCGTACACGATGTGTTCAATCTGATGGCCTAAAGCTATGTACTAGCTAAATAGAAAACCTCTGAAAAACAACCTGGACGTGAATACACAGGTTCGAGAGCCTAGTCTACCCGGTGCGGACAACCGAGAGCCCGACACCTACTATTTACATGTGTCCTTAAGCAGAGGCTATACGGACGCATATACGGCTCTACTGGAAAAAAAACAAAGTTTGCAAACTACGTCGTGGATTGAATAATCCTGGTCGCCACCAAAACTGAGACGGAATTTTGCTTCAGGACACGTGGGTAGTAAATTTGTAAATTAAAACCAATGAAATTGAAGCGACGAGTTCTTCATTTTCAAGACATATGCTTAGCTATATTACATGAATTGTTTAATTTTTCCAAAATAACCATAGATAAATTATACTCTATTTGCGAAAGTGTCTTTTCAAGACAAAATGCAATTGGTGAAGAGCAAATTAAAATTGGAGAATATTAGTGAAGATTATTGGCCTCTTAAAAGGACACTTCTATACCTAGAATTTTCTAGTCCGGATATTTGTGAAGAGGTCTTAATTTGTACTTTTCGTTTGAGGAACAAGAAAAAAAACCCAATAAAAAAATAAATATTGTGAGAAAGGCAAAGAATAGAGAGGATGATAATGACAAAGAAGACAAAGATGAAGAGAGAAAAAAAGGAAGGAGGAGGAGAAAAAGAAGGAGAAAAGGAAGGAATGAAATCATATACATTTAATTTTCAATTCTAAGAAATACAATTACCGTACTTGTAACCATTAAGATTCTTCTTTTCTTCCTTCAGGAAGAAAATAAAAAGGAGATGAGGAGGAGAAGGACAAGAAGGAGAAGGAGGAGGAAGGAGAAGGGACAGATGAAAGAAAAAGAGGAAGACTGAAGAAATGTGAAGAAAATGCGAAGAACAAGATAATAAAAGAAAGTGTGAAAAAAGAAGAAAAAGAAGACAATGAGAAGCTGAATGTTGTCTCAAATTCCTTCTTATCTCCTTAATTCTTCATATCCTTCTCCCTCGCTTTTGTTTTTCTCCTTCTTTTTATCCTCTTTCTTCTGTAAATATTTGTGGTGATGAGGCTGGCATTTGCTTGGTTGTATGTTCATCAATAACAGACTGAAGACAATGTTCTTTCAGTGAATTTTGATAATTATTGATTGTTCTCATTCTCTCTCTTTTATCTCGTTGGTTGTTTTTCTCCTTCTTCCGCCCACTATCTTAATCTTTTTTATTCTCAATCTGTTTTTGTAATTGCATTTTATTTTAGTCATTTTATTTCATTTTTTAAATATAATTACTATTATTTTCAATCTTGTTCTTACATAATTAATTTAATTTCAATTCTTTTTCCTTATAACCACATGTATCCTTTTATATTGTTACATTCTTTTTCTTATATAATTACTGTAATTTCATGTTCATTCTTCTTCAATCAACACCTTTTTCTATCCAAAATCTCTCCAGTTCTTTTTCACAGATGTTTGATGTTGTTTGTGGCTATTTTTTCAGTTTTGGTAATCATTCGAGTATAGCCCTATTATCAAAGCAGACTGACAAGCAAGACTACTTATATCAGTGCCCTTTTGAGAATTAATTTCAAATTTCAAACAACGTCCAAAGTCGACAAATTGCAACTCAAATTTTTCGGCCTTAACGGAGAAACATTCAAATCTTGATATATATGATTATTATACAGATTAAGTGTTTTTGGACTATCATATATCGAGAATACATTATTTTCCTCAGACGTGTTCTGCAGAGGAAGAAGGACTCATCGTGTAAACGATATTGATTTTGATTATTGGAAATCGCCAGCTGGTGACAATGTTGTTTTTGCGCTATATTCTTCTTTTATTGTGTCAAATTAAATTTCACCAAGTTTGGATGTACAACTCAAACAATGGATATCTGCAGACAAATTTGAAAACTTTGAACCTGTGTTCTCTTAAAGTTTATTATGTGACTCAGTACTTCTTACTGCTAAAAGTTTTCAAATTAAATTATTTTGTAAGACAGTCACTTTTCAGGTATTTTAGAGCTTAAGATCAGGGTTAAACAACTTATTTGTTCACCGCGTGGCAGTTAACTAATTAAATGTTTAGAATTTGTTTTGCCTAAATGTTTGTTGTTGTTTGAAAAGAATCTTATTTCTCTGTAATTCAATCAATTTGCATGTAAACGATGAATACAAAATAACAAATTCAAGTACAACAAATTCAAATGATAATTCAGACGATGCAAAATGAATTAATTCAGTACATGATAATCATAAATTCAAAATTAAATTATGTTATTTACAATTCAGATATATTGCATTTATATCCCGTAATGAATGAATCAACAAAATTATTGTATGAGAGCGTGATCAGTTAATGTCACGGACGGACGTTTTAAACCAAATGACCATTATTGAAGACCGCCTAAGTCTAAGGAAATTTAGCAATATTCAGTAGCTTTAGTGAATAGCCTCCACAAGAAATCATATACAGCCGCTTCATGTCTTACCACCTTTTTTCCTTATGCCCCTTCATAATGATCATTTTTAAAAGTGTCCCGTCGCGTGAGGCATTACTGATCACACTCATATCAACTTATATGACCTGAAAAGACATGGCACTTTATGTACAGTAAAAGTGGGCAGAAGGTCGCTGTCATAAGCTAAACCTGAAGTGGAACACACGGTCAAGTAAAATAGTAGTACTTGTAACTGAATGGTAAATAAATAGAACCAATATGATGGGCTATACGGAAATGAAAATCCGGCAGTTTTGTTGGAGGGGTGCAGGTCGTGGTGCCTGGTGCGAGCTAGTGCTGTGATAGCCTCGCGAGGTATTGATGGCACACAAATATTCCACAAGAATATGTGATAGTAATATTTGACAAAAATGCATAATGATAGAGGTTAAAGAGGTAGAAATATAACCGGAAGTATGTTTAATAAGGGGATGGACCCATTTTGGTTTATCGGTTAGCGTTTTTATGTATATTTACTTGACCGTCCTTAGTGTAATTGATGACATGTTGTATTAAAGTCAGAATTAAGCTTGTTTTCGTATTTTCCTTAAAGGAAAAATACAAACGACAGCAAGCCAAATATCAAATACCTTGATATTTTAAGTTCATTGACCCTCTCATTGTCATAGTTTGATACCTTAAGATATTTGAACCAATGTTCTGTGAAACAGTAGACATTTTTATCGGTCGCATAAATGCATGTCGTTAACATACTAAATATTTGACCAATGAACTGTACATTAAATATCAATATAGACAAAATTGATTGTATTGATCTTTCCACGTTTCTCAAGTGAAAAGGCAGAAAACAGTTGATAAATATCAAACGCTCAGTGGAATATGTAAGATAATTCCATTGTGGAGACAAATGCACTGCTGTAATACACGTACTTCATAAACGCAATGTTTTATTATTAACGAATCAATTATTCTGATATTCTGAGGTCAATTGACATGTGACGGTCCTCAGAATGTCATATGTAGAAACCTGTTAATCAAACGACCATGCTTTGTGGAATTATAAAAAACAATTCATTTTAAAACACTATGACATGTTTAGGCATATCAATAACAATATTTATTATTAACCAATGACGGCGCAAAATCAATATTTTATCATTTGAGGCCACCTGACCTTTCACAATCCTGAAGTCAAATGTAGAAGCCTTGTTAAATAATTACCGATGTTCTGGAATATCGATACAACTCTATTGTATTAGAAAATGCCATGTTTAGTACATCAAAACACGTTATCATTACCCAAATGTCGCCAAACCATCAACATTCGCATAATTTAAGGTCATTGACCTCCTGGAGGCTCATGAGAGGTCAAAATCTGACTTACCTCCGCGATCTTAAAATAAAGCTATGGCATGTCCTACCACTCGGTGAAAGTTCATGCTTAGTCATAATTTGCACAATGTCCCTGTTTATCCTCTGTACTAAAGAGGATTATTTGCAATTATTACAACTCACACTAATTAGGGATTTTGGGATCCCAACATTATCAACCAGTGTGTGCTCCAGTGATGCGCCTTAAAACAGCAGCAGTACGTACCAGTTTTGGCTGTTATCAGAGGGGGGGGGGCCCCAAAAGAAATAAGCGCCAAAAAAAATTTTCCTCGATAACTAAAGTCCCGAGCGGATATCCAGTTAGCGGCAAATCCTAGTCCAAAACTTTCCTGGTCAGCCCAGCCGCCGAAAAGTCGCCCGGGGAGGGGGAAGGGTTGCGCCGACCAACATATCATCAAAATTTTCCTTTCATTTTTCCCGGGCCGTTTTGCGAATTTTCCGCGCTGAAATCCATCGGGAGGGCCACTCTGGGCCCCCTCTTCCCCCCTCCCGCCCCCTGGCTGTAGCGCCACTGCGAAGAGCAGGCAAACTTAACGGTGAAATAAATCCAATTGGCTTGAGGAAGACCACAGGAGTGGACGAAAGTTAGCACAGCAAAAATCATGAAGTTTTAGAAGATCGTAATTTCTACTTGTAGGTTCACCCCAACCGATGAGAGTATTTGTATCAACCATTAATGGTCGGTTTTAAAAGTCTAAGCCAAAGAAGGGCAGGGGATATTTTCAACATGATTTTCATAGTATTTCTAATGTCACGTTTTGCTGTCCGCCTTAATATTGCAAGTAAAATACAGTTAAGCTGTTTTTAAAGATTTTTTTTAAAAAAAAGTGTTTTCTAGACTTGGGACGTTTTTTAAAAAGTTATCTTCTTCCTGTAGGACTTCAATATACCAGAATGCTAAACACAGTACCCGAGTGCCCGATTGCCAGCGAAGAGTGGCTAGAATAAGCTACCCTCTTCCAAAAAGCTTTCGACGCCCGAGGGCTGGAAAAGGATCCTTCGCGACGCTTTTTTGGACGGTGCGTAGCAGGCCCATGTAGAGTGAGAACTCCCGTCGCCCCCCCCCTCCCCCCTCCCGGATAATATGGGATGAAAAATATTTAAGTTTAATGTTTTTTTTTTGGCATTATTGCACAAATCTATGCTCAATAAGGGTAGGAATCTCTTTTAATAAATCTTTTTGGCTTTGCCTGCCAGTTGTACCAAGTGGAAATTCTATGTATGACCCTTCAACAACGATACCTGATAAAGTCCACCATCTTATACGTAAAAAGCAACTACTTTGGGGTTAAAGAACAAATTAAACATAAAAATTTGCAATAACTGTGTAATAATCATAAAATTTCAATTTTTGAGGACACTTATTTCATATTTTATTTCAATATTATTTTATTTTCATCCACTTGTAAACATAATTACAAAATAAATTTATTTCTACACAAATAACAAATACGTACACAAATAAGTACAATTTATCCTACACACATATAGAAGGAGGGGTTAAACACATGCTATATACCAATTTGGTGAAAGAGGTAATAATATTGAATATAAAAGAATACATGAATGAAGGAACTTAATTATATATTCATATTATACCCTTCACTTTCATACTTTATATTGTAATGACAATATTTGGGCACTGTTCGTTACCTTTGGGTTTTGCGAACTTAATCAGGTATCGGGTACGGTCACATGTCATTTTTATACCATACATGTATTATTTGTTCCTTGAGATGATGTTGTCACGAAATGTTCAATTTTGGTTTCATTCGGCAGGGTAACCGATGAGTACGCGTTTCTGTGTCTGGTGATAACTTGTCTGCACGGCCGTAACCAAACCAGCGTTTCTGGGCACCTGTTCACGGCACGTTCACCACTCATGCCAGACATTACCCTTCGGATAGCGGTTTGGCTACTTGCAGGCCTTGCCCTGTGTGGCAACAGTTTGGTTATGTTCTATCGCTGTCGGGAAAAAACAACAAGCCGGGGTGAGGTCCAAAGAGTTCTTATTTTGAATCTCGCCGTAGCTGATTTCTTCATGGGAATTTATTTGATGATAATGGCGTCTGCGGACGTTTATTATGGACAAAATTACTTTTGGTATTCTTCGTTCTGGATGGAGTCGATTTTTTGTCGATTTGCGGGATTTCTGTCGGTCTTATCAAGCGAAAGTTCGGTCATGTTTCTGACCGCAATAACCATCGATCGGTTTTTATGTATTGTCTTTCCGTTCGGGAAATGGCGCTTTTCTTTGAGGTCTGCTCGTATTACTTCTAATTGTTGTATGGGTCGTGTCTATTTATTTTGAGTTTTGTACCGATTTTGGTAGGTTTGTACGTCATAGAATTTTATGGTCTATCGCACCAATGTATTAGTTTACCTCTTCATATTAAAAAACCATATCCTACTTCGATTGACACCAGTGGTGTAGAGATTGTACAAATGAGTGAGGGATCTTCTTGGACTTACTCTATTGTTTTGTTTTTAGGAATTGATTTCCTGTTGTTAATTATCATCTTGGTGTTGTATCTAGCTATTTTTTGTGAAGGTCCGGAGTTCGAGGAAAGCAGTTGGTGACAGAAGCAATGCAAGACAAAAACGAGAGATAAAACTAGCAGCTAAAATGGGGTTAATTGTTGGAACTGATTTCTGCTGCTGGTTGCCTGTTATTATCATGGGCATACTGTCACAGGTGGGATCGGTTGAGTTTCCGGTGTCTCTGTATGCCTGGGTTGTTGTGCTTATACTTCCCATTAACTCGTCGATCAACCCGTTTTTGTATTCATTGATGGCTTACATTGAGAAGAAGAAAAAACAAAAACCTAAGCATGGTCCAGGTTTGCAGATGCGTGTAGTTGCAGAGGTTGAAGCACAACAAAAAACAAAACCTAAGCATGGTCCAGGTTTGCAGATGCGTGTAGTTGCAGAGGTTGAAGCACAACAACCAGAAGATGATAACGCCGTGGTAGTTCCAGATTTGCAAGTGCATGAAGTTGCAGAGGCCGAAGCACAACAACGGGAAGATGATAACGTGGTAGTTCCAGATTTGCAAGCGCATGAAGTTGCAGAGACCGAGGCACAACAGCATGAAGATGGAAACGTGGTAGATCAAGGTTTGCAAGTGCGTGAAGTTGCAGAGACCGAGGCACAACAGCATGAAGATGGAAACGTGGTAGATCAAGGTTTACAAGTGCATGAAGTTGCAGGGCCTAAAGCACAACAACAAGAATGTAAAATTGTGGTAGCTGTAGATGTACACTTGCCTGCAGTTGCAGAGACCGAAGCACAGCAAGAAGAAGGTGACGACATATTAGCTACAGATATGTCACTGCCTGAAGTTACAGAGGCCGAAGTAGAAGTGCAGGAAGATGTAAACGTATAAGCTCTGGATTTCCCCATGCTTAAAGTTACAGAAACAGAAGCACAATAATATGAAGTCTGTGGAGGTGCAGAGACCAAATCACAGCAAAAAAAATGGAATTGACAACGTCGTAGCTCCAGAATTTCACATTGGTGAAGTTACCGAGGCCGAAGTAAAGTAGCAGGACTTCAGATGTCAACGTACAGGTCCCGGGTTTGCAAATGCTTGACGTTCCAGAGATCGAAGCACATGCAAAACATGATAACATTGTGGTAGCTCTAGATTCACGTCCCTGAAGTTTCAGAGGCTGAAGTACAATTACAGGAAGATGTAAACGTATAAGGTCCAGGCTAGGTTGCTAGGTGTGTGTTTCTGCTACGGTTGAGGAACAATGACATTGGTTATTATAACGTATCCGGTTCACTTGCTCATGCACAGGCCTCAGAGCACAACAAGACAAGCTGAACGGACTAAGATCGAAAGATGTAATAAGATATACAGTCCTGGACAAAAGTTTGGAATATGTTTATTTCTTTGTGTAGCCCTGTTTTGAAGTGCAGATTTCTTACAAAGTAATTGATGCAAAATTATCCAAGCGGAATATATGATTTGTAAGTTCAAATGAGATTCACTCAGGGGCGGTACCAGGGTAAAATTTTAGGAGGGGCGAAATCCGTCGGGGAAAATTTTGCCTGCCAAAAATGCAAGCCCAACAGCGTCCAAAAATGCAGAGGCAGTGGGCTAGCGACAACAACAAGCATTTTTTGTCCGCCATTTTTTTACGAGCAAAATTAGCAAGGAAAATTCTCGTCATTTTAATAATAAAATAGGGGTGTCCGCCCACCCCCTGACCCCCCCCCCCCCCGTGGCGCTACCCCTGTCTCTACTTCACGAAAGCTTTTCCTGATATGATTGAAAACTGCATTTGGTAGAAAAATACATTCCAAACTTTTGTCCATGACTGTTACATGTATATGGAATTCGAAGATAATCTAATGCGTATCAATGAATTTGGGATCAGTATACAAATAAAGAAAAAAAAGTCTGTCACTTATTTTGTCCATTGTTTTCAGGTATTTATAATGATTTCCTTTGTTAATTTTTGTGAAAAGCTTTAATGAATATTTAACGTAACTAATGTTTGGTACATAGTGTAATAATTCCACCAAATCTGTAAGTTGCAGTTATGATTGTGTCAGCTCTTAAAATGTCTCCAGGTTTAAGCCGCGTTTACACTATGTTCCCGGCGGCCACGGCAATCACGTTTTAGGCCACCGTGGACAAAACGGGATAGACGTGACACCACGCGATAGAACGGGCTGGGCAAACGTGACTGTCCGTGATTGCCGTAGATGCCGGGCCAGATTTTTAACTGTCAAAAAATTTGCCACGGTAGTCACGGTGCCGATGGGAAACCTGGTAGCCCGTAGTAAAACGAGTTAGACGCAATAGATAGTGACAGTACGTAATAAGCCGTAACAATACTAGAGGCTGTCCGTAGCGGGACTGGAAGCATGTGTATTTCCCGGCAGTTCACGATCCTTTCAAGTTTTGTCACGCTCTGCCGCGTTTTGTCACGGTTCTGACGGTAATTAAAGGTGTATGGTAGCCATTTTGTCGCGTTCAGTTACGGTACGTCCAGGCAAGTGACGGTTTTGGGGCCTAAAAGAATACGGCGCGTTGCGTGGGAGACGTCTTGATACGGCGAAGGCGGTATGGAGGGAGTATAAAACTGGCGGCCGGCAGGAGGGAGACTACACGGATCTCCCTGAAGCCTCGAAATATACCTCTACGCAAGTTTGGCAGCGAGGGTGCCAATGTCAATTATAATTATGCAGAGTGTATATTTTTGCTGTACCGTATGCCAAAATGACAACAATCTGGAAAAAAAAATTGGTCTAAACTTTTTCAGAAAGTTAGTGGTATTAATGGTATCACATTAAAGTAGAATAACCAGTCTTTCTCATTCACTCTACTTCATCTAATTTACTTTTGTTAATGAAGATTAATGAAAACCTCTTTTTCAGTCGGTCAAACTCGCGTTTTTACCACTTTTTGAATTAATGGTCAAAATCAGCATTTGACCTTTGAAACAGAATTGTTAAACATAATGAAAAATAATAATCAAAACAATTTAGGCCAACAGACTAAAGTAAGAAAAAAAATAATGAGTGAACTCACAATGTCATAAACATTCACTCTTGATAAAATATTATACTTATTGTGTTTCTTGATGTTGAAAGGCCATCAACAACTAAGGCCTCTGTTGTAGGGACACGTACCATTGACTTAACATTAATAACTCGTTCCATGTTGAACCACGTGCATGTATTTCAATTTCGTGTCCTTTGTTAATGCAAATTTTCCTTTTTCGATGTAAATTATATAGAACAATATAACTTCTAAATGCTTGAAATTATGTTTGTGATGATCACTGAAGCATTTCATGATTGCACGTTATTTATTGGTTTCTTTTTCAAAATTTACTTACGCGTACAGTGGTACAATAGCGATTTTGTATTCTTTTGTGCAGAAAATTCATCATATCTCAGGTTAGACAAAACCACATGAAATGAAATAAATTTTATTGAAATATAGTCTTTTAGCTTTGCCAAAATGCCAAACATAACAAGGTTGTATATGATTTTATATAACAAAATTATAATTTTCACTTGTACATATTCGTTAATACACACTGTTGCATGCTCGGGAAGCTTTCTTTACTGTGGGCAAAAACGTGCTCCAAAGCTACCCAGCGTTCACGCTCCATCCGTAGAAGCGTTAGAGAGCGTTAAAAACGTGTCAGACCTTGATCAGAACATGGAAAACGTAAGGGACCCCAACAGAAGGTGACGGGTCGGAAGGGAACGTACTGGCATCCGTGGTAGACCGCGGGCCGAACGTAGTGAGCCTTCGAGCCACTTGAATACGGAGGAAAAACATGGCCATATCCCACGGTTAACTACGTTTCGGGCAAACGGGGCTGCCGTGGCCACCGGGAACATAGTGTAAACGAGCCTTAAATGTGTAATATTGAGCAAGAGTTTGAGTGAAATTCATGTCAACTTTAAACTGCTATAACTCTTTTCATACATGTAGATATGAAGGAGAACACAAATACTGTAGAAAACTTGTATATAAGGTATATCCTCTCTCAGGGGCACAAATCCATTTTTAAATGTAGGGGGGACATCACATGCAGGAACCTGCCAAAACCATTTTTGCCCGCCAAATTATTCTTTCCTGCCAAATTGCCAGCCAAACTATTTCTGACAAGCGGGGGAGGGGGGGGGTGGAACGGCCGACCAAAACCATATTTTCGCCCCGCCAAATTTTTGTTTACGTGCCAAATTGCCAGCCAAACAATTTCTGTACAAGCGGAGGGGGCGGGCGGCCGACCAAAACCATACTTTGTCCCAACCAAAAAATTTACCGTAGCCAAATTGCAAGCCAAATCACAGCTTTTTATGCATACACATCATGTCCCCCACCTTCAAAATCGTGGAAGGGGGGAGACATGTCCCCCTGGATTTGTGCCGCTGTCCTCTCTAGAATGTAAGTTTTACTACAATGTTGCCATTGCCAAAGTAAATTCCAAAAAGTTTACGATCAAAAAATGTCCTTGAATATTATATGAAATATAAATGCCATTCCCAATTCACAAAGAAACAAATATAAAATATCTAATTTTAGGGAATATCTAATACGAACCTACCAGCTGACCAGTTTTATGAGTAATTTAGTGAGCGCTATTCCTGTACTATACAAAAGTGTACTAATATATAGCATTACTGTCATACGGTTTTATAATCTTTTACCAATTATTGAAAGGGTACCGTTTGTGGTGGCAACTTGTGCCAGATATATGGTACGTTAACTGTTAATCTTTCGTCATACCTATCAAATTTTTTAAGCTATTTGATGTTTCAACTGACATTTTTTGCCGTTAGCTTTATATTCGATGTTTTGTACAGTGTTCTTTATATAGTTTCTTAATAATTTATATCGACACCATGTAAATTTATGTTGATAAATAAGAAAAAAACTAACGAAACACGAGTGTAGAATCGGTGTCTGGTAATAATTTCGATGCTGTGGTTACAATATCGACGTGCACTAGAAATATTTCTAAGCCCTGTACACAATAAAATCATTCGGCAGCAACTTGAGGGTCACTAAACTCAGACGAATTTCAAAGAATTCATTGTTGCATGGAGATCGATAATCCGGCATCTGCTTTCCCTCTTTAAATAGAAGTAGTAGGGGATTTCAAACTTAAAATATCAAATTGTCTTGACGACAAAACATCGGTTTCTAATCAATTAGGGTAAATATCGTAAAGTTATATTTTTAATCTTTAAGATTAGTTTTAACTTGTCTTTTTGAATTTACAAAAGAAATGTAAATACGGTACGAAGTGTAAGATTATGATTTTAGTATAAAATATAAATTGTAAATATAAATGCTTTGGGTGAAATCCATTTTATATATCATCATTTGTATATAAGTCAGTTCACGCCTATGGCTCATTTTTATTTTAGTAAATGAACAAGAGCCAAGTAATTACTGTTTTATGTGAGGATATTGTGTCATGATATTACATGCGGAATGTTACAATTCATCAAAATTCTGTTGCTTGAAATAAGGCTGAACGTGCATGCAAGGAATACTTGTAGTCACATTGTGTGGCTAAGGCCTCAGTCACATTTGACTGCGGACACCGTACGATAACTTTAGCTACGATGTATCCTACGATTCTGGAGGCATCGCAGATGGCTACGGTCTACGAGGTTTGCGTTCACATTATCTACGAGCATCGTGCGATTTCTTATACGGGCCCTTGAGTTCAAGCAGGTGCAGAGCTGTACGGAGATCGTACAGCTATCGTACAGAGATCGTGCGACATCAGTGCAGTTACCCTGCCGTCTCCTCAGCTTCTTCACAGATATCTTGCAATATCGTACAGAGATCGTACGGTGACCCCGTGAGGTTGCAACCTTCGTACGATTTTGTTTACCCCTCCCCAAAAACCCTTGGTCACATTTGTCCTACGATGACTTTACGGGGCCCGTAAACTCATCGTATCTTGCATATCGTGCGATCTCCGTACGGTGACAAGCTTTGACTGTACGATTTTCGTACGATTTCATGGACTCCCTAGGGGCATCGTAGCCTGTACGATTTTGTTTAGCGTGAAGGTTTGACAATTTTTTAAAATCGTAAGCCCATAGCCCGTAGACTTATCGTAGATGGCATTGTACGATCGACACAGGACATCGCACCGAGACTTTGCGCTGATCGTACAGTCATTGTACGATATCGGCTACTGTACTGGGTACTCGAACACAAAAATGACACAATGGCTATACACATTCCCTGTGAACCCCCTGCACGATATCGTACGATTTCTGTACGATATCGTACAATCTCTGTACGATATCGAACGATCTGTGAATGGGCCAAGAAGACTACAGGGCTATCGCGCGATACCTGTACGATAGCTGTACGATCTTTGTACAGCCTTAGCACCGGCCCGAACTCAAAAGGCCCGTACAAAAAATTGCACGATGCTCGTACGTACGTCGTAGCCCGTCGCCATTTGCGATGCCCCAAAAATCGTACGATTAATCGTAGATAAAGTTAACATAGCGTGTACGCAGTCAACTGTGACCCGATGCTTTTTCCGATATCGTACGATGAATGTACAATCAGCGTACAGCCTCGTTGCGATGTCCCTGCGTCGATCGTACAATATCATCTACGATAAGTCTACAGGCTACGGGCTTACGATTTTTAAAAATTTGTCAAATTTCACACAAAACAAAAATCGTAGAGGCTACGATTCCCGAGGGGAGCCCGTGAAATCGCGCGAAATCGTGTAGTCAAAGCTTGTCACCGTAGGGAGATCGTACGAAATGAGTTTACGGGCTCCGTAAGGTCATCTTAGACCAAATGTGACCTAGGCGTAACCATATCACTGAAGTGGCTCATCGCATGTGCGCAGCAACAATCTTTAGCAGCAACACGGATCGTTTATCTGCCATGCGTTGAACGTTAGAAAATATGACCATAAAATCAGGGTTTTGTAAAATAACCATATTTTGCCGCAATTTTATCGACAGTTCGTATAATTATTACAGTGTATCTCCTACACATACAATTGAAACAGTAGTTTTACATGTCAAATCTGCTGGACTTCGTTTTTTGGTCTTCTTCAAATATTTTTGACTGATAATTTCTAATTGAAAATATTTTGTACGAATCAACGAGTTTGATAAGCTTCTTGTGTTTTCACTTGACAGTGTAAATACAAAACAAAATGCTGTATATAAAAAATGTATAAAGTTGTATTAAGTTGTAAATGTGTGGTGTAGTGACGAGATTTGGATTAGTTGCGCATTATCATGATCGAATGTCAATTATTGTGTAAATTGTTTGTGATATGCTTGACAATTTATATTTACCATGTTTGTAGAGACTTAGTCTGATTTGATTTAGTGCATATTTCCCAAATCATATAACAGAGCAATACGTTAGTGATACATGATCCTAAACTAAATAGATTGGGAAAAATGATATGTACAAATTTTAAAGGGAAGTGGCATGATTGGGAGAGGTCAAATGCCTCAAAAACTAAATGAGCTAAAACATGATTGATATTGTGTATATTCAGGCTAAAAAGATGTGTCTTGAATTTGTTTATTCGAGGGAAAAAAACATGAATTTACCGGTATTGAATTAATCCCTGGCCCTGATAGATATTGATCCAATTTAAAGCTCCACAACACTGTGAATACAGTGTATACAGTGTATCTCCTTTACAAACAATCGAAACGGTAGTTTTACATGTAACATCTGCTGTACGTCGTTCTTTTGTCTTCTTTAAATATTTTTGACTTGATAATTTCTAATTGAAAATATTTTGTACGAATCAACGAGATTGATAAGCTTCTTATGTTTTCACTTGACAATGTAACTACAAAACAAAAATGTTGTATAAAAAATTGTATAAAGTTGTATAAAGTTGTAAATGTGTGGTGTAGTGGTGGGATTTGAATTAGTTGCGCATTATCATGATCGAATGTCATGTGTAAATTGTTTGTGATATGCTTGCCAATTTATATTTACCATGTTTGTAGAGACTTGGTCTGATTTGATTTAGTGCACATTTCACAAATAATAAAACGGAGCAATACGTTAGTGATACATGATCCTAAACTAAAATAGATTTAGTAGGGGGGCAATGTAAAATTTTGTGAAGTTCATGTTAATTATTGGCAACATGTATAAACATATTCTACTTGGTCTGACTATTCAGAAAAAACGATGTTTCCATTTTTTCCGTTGACCTTTGGTGACCTTGACACAACGTCAAAGGTCAAAGTGGTCATACATCGTCCAAAGTATATCGACCTTGGTATCAAAATGTGGCAAATTTCACAAGGAGCAAGTATAGTGACATTTATTTTGTTATTTGACCTTTTTTTTTGCTATTTGCAAATACAGACAATAATTTGCATAAATTTGCCTGTATTCAAACTAGTCCAAGCCAGAGACCACGGAACCATCTTTGGTAATTTTCTTGATGGATTCTAGTCAATTTGAGGGTGCTGATTCTAAATTCGATCAGTACCAGACTCAAAACATTGAGCGTTTTTGGAAAAACACAAAAATTCTAAATGGCTGCCAAAACTATTAAAAAGGGCACTAAGGTCACAGCGTACACATTTCAGCCATCATTTTCAACGTATGCATGTTTTATTGATGGATTCTAGTCAATTCGAGGGTGCTTATTCCAAATCCGATGGATGTCAGACGCGAAACCTTCAGCGTTTTTGTAAAACCGCAAAAAAATCAAAATGGCTGCCGAAACCATTAAAAGTCTGCTGAAGTCCCATTACCGTACACATTTCTGTCATCTTTTTCAGCATAATTATTTCGATGGATTCTAGTTAATGTGTCAGTGCTGATTCCAAATCAGGTGGGTTCCGAACAAAATATCTTGGGTGTTTTCGTAAAAACACCAAAATTCATAATAGCTGCCTAAAGCCTGAAAAAAAAACGATATATTGGCCTCTTTTAAAATACATGTTTAAATCAAACTTTGGACAAATAAAATTTGTTTTGATGGAATCTCATCAATAATTGCTGCCTCAAATCAGATGGGTGTCGGAAGAAAAAAAGAGAGCATTTTTGGCGCTCTGTAATGTTGAAAATGATGACTAAAATGCGTACGGTACTGAGAGCCTTTTTAAGGGTTTTAGCGCCATTTTGATATTTTGTGTTTTTACAAAAAACGCTCAATGTTTTGAGTCTGGCACCCATCAGATTTGGATTCAGCACCCTCACATTGACTAGAATCCGTCAAGAAAATTGCAAAAAAAAATGCAAATAGCTTTGACTAGTTTGAATACAGGCAAATTTATGCAAATTATTGTCTGTAATTAGGTTTTTGCACATAGAAAAGGCAAATAACATAATGAATGTCTCTATACTTGCTCCTTGTGAAATTTGCCACATTTTGATACCAAGGTCGATATTATTTTGGACGATGTATGACCACTTTGACATTTGACCTTGTGTTAAGGCAACATCGTTTTTCTGAATAGTCAGACCCAGCAGAATGCGTTTAAACATGTTGCCAATAATTAACATAAACTTTATAAAATCACTGTTTTATGACATAGGCCTCTCTACTAATTAGGAAAAATGATATGTACAGATTTTAAAGGGAAGTGGCATGATTGGGAGAGGTCAAAATGCCTCAAAAACCAAATGAGCTAAAACATGATTGATATTCAGGCTAAAAAGATGTGTTTTGAATTTGTTTATTCGAGGGAAAAAACATAAATTTACCGGTATTGAATTAATCCCTGGCCCTCATAGATATTGATCCAATTTAAAGCTACACAACAAATATCACTGGCTCAACTTTTTTTTTATGATAATTGTACGACAAAGAGAAGATGTAAAACAATGAAACTTTCACAGCAGAAATTTTAAACATTATGTGTGATTCTGGGAGAAATGAGGTCCTTAAAGATAAATGACATGATTGGGGGTAGTCCTCAACTTGGGCTGAAACTACTCTAGAAGCAAGTAAACTATGCAAGGATTCTCCTGTGAAAATCTTGTAGTCAAACGTTGACTCATTCTAAAATAAACAATGTCAATATCACTCGTAGCACGGAAACCTGCTCTGTGGCTCTTTATGGGGCTTATTTTTATCGTCCCCGGATAAAATTGAGATATTTATATGTCTATGCTTGATTCTCCTTAAGTAAACAAATTACATACAAATCCTCCCTGGTGCGAGATCCACTCCTGCTAGTGTATAGTTGGTATATATTTCAACTTATTTGGTTCTTGAGGCATTTTCAAGTGTTCCCAATCATATCACTAACCTTTAACTCAGTATTATTTCCAGTCTTGCCATTCCCCATTAACGTGTATATTCAAGGCGTATCAAAAAAAAAATCCATTTTCGTTTTAATTCGTCCAAATTACAATTTCAATATATTCAGAACATTTTTTTTTTGTCAGTGAAATGGATGTCCCAATGGTCTCATTTATCAGATGCAACTCGCACACAAATAATTTTTAGGCTATTCACGCTTTGGCGAACATTGACCGTTTTGTCTAGAGTTTGAACAAAATGGCGCTAAATTGAAACAAGCGGGAACGTTAAACCAGCAGTCTGAATAAGAACTGGCATTCGAATAAATTGTGTGGTTTTTTTGCCATAAATGCATTATCATGTTACGATCAGTGAGTCATATAGTCTGCAAATCAATCTATTAATCAGCCAGTCAATCCAGTAATCCATCAATCTTCAAGTTAAACAACCAATCAATCAATAAATTGAATTGGGATCATGTCGTTTCCACAAGTACCGTAGCACAATGCTATATGGCTCCTCCTCTCTTAAGCATACTCCAAATCTGACAATTCTAACTTTACTTTCAGATCATTGCACAATAATGTTTGAAAAGTAATCAAGTGTTATGTTTCTTTTGTTATTTCTACATGTTATGTTTTCCGATAAATAAAATGTCAAATGTTATATGTGATGACGTGAAATATGAGCAAAACAAATTTCCTGATGGACAATAAAATCGAATCTGAATCTGAATATGAATATGAATCAGTGAATTCATCAATCAAAAATCATCGATCATTTCGCTTGATAAATGCTAGCACATTTCCATTTGCGTGACACTTAGGCACTATGGCAGGATTCTCTGTGCTTGAAAGATCTTGAGGATTGCCAAAATATTCCTGCACTATCATAACGTAATAATAAA
Organism: Eucidaris tribuloides; assembly: GCA_001188425.1. Taxonomy (NCBI): domain Eukaryota; kingdom Metazoa; phylum Echinodermata; class Echinoidea; order Cidaroida; family Cidaridae; genus Eucidaris; species Eucidaris tribuloides. Next base: position 36,578 of record JZLH01S0048210.1, read on the forward strand.
TTTAGGCAAAAGGGCGATTTGTTTCAATGGGTGTAAATATTTGGTTGAAATTTTCCCCTTCTTAAAATTTGGCGCAAGTCTTTTTTCACACTCTGAACAAAAAAATGCCAGTGTGCGTCCAGCCTTGAACAAAGTTTGTTTTGTTAGTGACACTTGATTTAAAAAAAACAGATTATACAATTACGACACCTTTTTTTAAAGGTGCAACTCTTTGGGGACACGCTATGTATAAACAGAAGATACTAAGCCTTTTCGATAGATCAGGGTGATTGTAGGAACCTGCCTAAAAGACAACTTGTAGAACTGCGGGTTTCTTACGTACCAGTTCTGGAAATTTGACTGATCATTTGACAAATGGTACGACGTAAGAAGCATTCAACTTCATTAATATTTTAATTGGATTATTGTGTAGTAATTATCAGTGCAGATTATTCAGATTGCTTTATGAATTGAATGATCTTAAGTAATGTTTTACATAGCGGGCAGCAAGTGCTAATTTTATGTAAATAACTTCTGATTTTATGAGTCGTCGTCATATTGGGTAACAAGAGGAAATGGTAACATCAGATAAGTGGTATTTTGATATTTCATTGTTTAAAATGCATTTAATATCTTTGTATACGGTAATTGATTTGCTCTCAGTTGGGAAACTACGTCAAAATGCAAAGTCATTTTAACGAGAAAAAAAAAATCTTAGCAAACTAGTGGATCGAATACCAATTCACATTACAGCCCCTACAACGTGTAATAAAAAAAAATACCGAATTGTTTTTATTCGACGGATTATGTTTCGTGCTTTCCTAGTTTGCAGATCAATTACCGTACCTTTGTAACTTTAACGGATCACAGCCAAGTAAATCGAAAATGTCAAAAAGTCAAAAGGCAAAGTCATTTTAACGAAAAAAATCTTAGCAAACTAGTGGTTTGAATACCAATTCACATTATAGCCCCTATAACGTGTAATAAAAAAAATATACCGAATTGTTTTCATTCGACGGATTATGTTTCGTGCTTACCTAGTTTGCAGATCAATTACCGTACCTTTGTAACTTTAACTCACAGCCAAGTAAATCGACGGTTCGTTAGACCTTTGGTCCCACGGACCTTTGGTCTTACGGATCTTGGGTCTCACAGACCTTTGGTCTCACGGACCTCTATCTCAAGGATCTTTGGTCTCACAGACTTTTGATCTCACGAACCTTTGGTATCACGAACCTTTGGTTTCACGGACCTTTGGTCTCATGGATCTGTGGTCTCAAGGATCTGTGGTCTCAAGGATTTGTGGTCTCAAGGATTTGTGGTCTCGTGGACCTTTGGTCTCACAGATCTTTGGTCTCTCGGATTGTTGGTCTCACAGATCTTTGGTCTACCTAGCTTTGGTCTAAGGGATCCGTGGTCTCATGGATCTGTGGTCCCAAGGATCTATGGTCTCATGGACCTTTGGTCTCACAGATCTTTGGTCTCCAGGATCTTTGGTCTCACGGATCTTTGGTCTCAAGGATCTGTGGTCTCAAGGATCTTTGGTCTCAAGGATCCGTGGTCTCAAGGATCTTTGGTCTCAAGGATCTGTGGTCTCAAGGGTCTGTGGTCTCAAGGATCTTTGGTCTCAAGGATCTGTGGTCTCAAGGGTCTGTAGGTCTCAAGGATCTGTGGTCTCACAGACGGTTGATCTCACAGATCTTTGGTCTACCTAGCTTTGGTCTAAGGGATCCGTGGTCTCATGGACCTTTGGTCGCACGAACCTTTGGTCTCACGGATCTTTGGTCTCACAGATCTTTGGTGTCACAGATCTTTGGTTTCATGAACCTTCGATCTCATGAAACTTCGGTCTCACAGACCTTTGGTGTCACGGACCTTTGGTCTCATGCACCTTAAGTCTCATGGATCTTTGGTCTCACTGATCTTTGGTCTC
>JZLH01S0048210.1:46777-58898 GCA_001188425.1 Eucidaris tribuloides
GTTCATTGATTAATAAGCTACCTCTTTGCGGAGCGATGAAAATTTCATAAATTTCTACGAGCAAGAGGTCCAGCGCGTACAAGCATCTTCTCATTCAGAGAGTTGGTCCTCAGGAGGTTTTTGAAAAAAAATGATAAGAGCTTGCAATGGTCTATAATTTTGGAATGGTATTTGTTTTGTCGCCTTTTTAAATAAAGGTGATTATTGTTAGCGTATTTTTTAATCTGTCGGCGATAAAAACACACCAGAGAGAATAGATTTGTCTTAAAAATGTCACCACAGTGGATCTTCGAATTATAGTGTATACATTCTTTGCACAACTCTAGGAGAGATATCAATACCGGACCACTTGCTTTAAAACGCGTTTTCAAGGTTTTCCCTGTAAGATATGTATTTCGAAAATTGGATGGTTGGCTTTAAGATAAGGGTAGAAATCACTCTTTTACATTTTTTACAAAATCGTCAAAGTGGCAGCTTGTTCACAACGCCGGCGTATATTTTTAGGAAACTGTTTTTTCCAATATTAACAAAGTAGAATTAATAAGATTTAACCAATTTCGCTTTACGAGTATGGACAATTTGGTGTTTTCAATGCTACATTGTGACTTTAGCGTTAAATCCAAAAAATCACTTGTTTGTTGATTGAGTGAACCCATAATTCGTTAAATCAATGATTAAAGTTCTCCCCTAATACATACACATTTTTATGTTCTTTTTCTATTAATTCTAATATTAAAAGCCGTCATCTTATTCATAAAATATAAAATATCGGCATTGGGTGGTCTGTATACACATGAAACATAGTTGACTTCTGCCTGATTTTGCATCCAGTTTCGATAGAGCATAATTTCATATTTCAGGCTTCAAGGACATGCAGTTCGCCCCGATCGAATTTTGACATGTAAATATTTTTGATTCTAATATAAAACAGCTACCCGCCACCATTTTTGTCAGGTCTACTTAATTGAATAGTTGTGACATAACCCTAGGCCGAAATGAAATGAAATCTTAAGTCAATTTCTGGGTAAAACGCAAGTTTGCAGAAACGAGCGATAAATCGTCAATCGAATTGTAATAAAAGTGAGAAAAAATTTAAATTCATCAAATTCTTCAGTTGTCTAACTTCTTGATATTCATGTTGAGATCAATGACGAAAACTAGGGAGAAATACACGCAATTTTTTCAACAAAATCTTCAAGCAGAAACACATAACTACAATCAAAATTGGCGCAGTTTATATTCTAATCATCAATTGTATTGCGAGTATAATGTTCTCTGCTGAATTTACTTACATCACTATTAAATGAGAAAAGGGCATTCATTTTTAATCTTACAATTTTTTCTCAATTATTGACATTTTGATTCAAATGAAAGTTAACTGAATTACACTCCAGTGAAACTCATTATCATCATGGGTAATGATTAAAAAGGAAGAAGATTATTAATGATAGTGTACATTTACTGAACATAAAAATGCTGTTGAGCATTTGATGAAGTCTACAATGTAGCGCATGATTACTACGCAATGTGTACACTTTCACGAAAACATTCTACACACCACGACGCCCCATGCCACAAGAACAAAATATAATAAAATCAAAAAATAAAAACAAACAATATCTCAATTCGTAATACTTGCGCACAGATATACTGGGACAATCACGATATACTTACATTGCGGCTATAAGCTTAATATGAAAACCTGTGCCATCGTCGTTTATATTAAAACGCTATAAAAAATTAACAACATTTCATCGTATATTACCATGAACGTAAATTCTGTATTTCAGTCACATTAATTGTTTTAGAAGTTCCGAAAAATGTTGATAAATATAATTCTGAAAAATAGTTATATAAAATGTAGAAAATATGGGCCAAAGATATAGTACATTTATGATTCATGTATAACAATCATATTGTGAAAAGGATATATGTTGTAATGGGAAAATCACTACGTATGATCACAAATCAAACTAATTAAATCAACCTCCTTTGACTCACATGTGTTACACAATGTAGCATTTTCAGTTTGCCGTACTATGGTTCAATTTATTCACGTTAGAATATGTCTAACATTACTTAGAAACATTCTTAAAAAAACTTCCAGGGTCACGGCAAGATGATGGAAACTAGCTTTTTGGTCAGTTCCACCCGTGTCAGTAGTGGCGCAACTAGGCGGCATACACCCTGCCATCTATTGACCACGCCTGTCCGTAACCTTCTCGTTGTGGTTTTTTGCGGTCATTCTGCTTAAGCAGGTCTCTGGTTTTTTCTTTCTCTGTTTGTCAAGTCTTCACTTATGACAGTTTTTTTACCCTTTCAGTTTACGCTGCTTTTTCAACATTTTTTGTCTTTGATTTGTTGGGCGTCGCCGAGTGAATGAAATTCACAATGATTGCGCCTCGACTTTGCTGAAACCATGATGGTTTATTTTGTATATTCATTTAAACAATACAAAAATGTGCGCGGATATAGTTTGTAGTTCCATTGCTGTCGTCATTTTTCCGTGCAATGCATGGGACTGCGCGACAAAGGTCATGTAGACATGCTTGTAATGCTTTATGAGTGCATGATGTTTTGGCAAAGTTTATTTGCTGTTTTTTATTGTCCACTCGCTACGCTTTTGGTGTGTTAGACGAAGTTCTCCACAAACTATACAATATGAATAAATTTCACAGTACAAAAGGAAAACAACAACCTTCTCACGTGTCCAGCATAGCAGATATCCACTTTCTTGCCTTCAACAAACCTTATTCCTGATTATTCTTTATTTCGTCTTTTGATGTTAACCACAACATTTCGTTCATTTTTTTTATTCCAGCAGTTGCTACCTCTTACAATAAAGATGTCCTATTACATAAGCTGAGAATAACAATATTAGATAGGTTGATTACTATTCCGGCGCCTGAAATTTACGAAAATACTAAACAAAAATGATCGTATATAACAACGAAATAACGGACTAATCGCTTAAAATACATTAATAAAATCGGAATAACCACCCAAAACCCTAACGGTCACATATACCTTACATATTTCATCCCTTTTATCAACATTTATACCGCTTTAATTATGATGCGATGTAGTCAATTTAGGGTGCCTAATTCCAAAAATCCGATGACGGTGCCGACACTAAAAACCTGTGGGAGTTTTCTTTAAAAGCGTAAAATTAAAAAAAAGATTGGCCGCCTACACCGCATATTAACGGCCGCTAAACTGCCATCAGTCGTGCATGTTTTAGATCATGGGTCCGCGTGTCAGGATTTGATACTTAGGGATGCGAATACTTGTGAGAGGAGCAAACGAAACAACGGGGGTGGGGTCCCCCACCAACCCCCCCCCCCCCACCCCACGTAAGCTCTGTATGAGCTTTGTTGCACTTTGAATGCCTGTTGATTTGTGCACAATTTGCTGGCATGATACCTACCTCCACGATCGTTATGCCATATTTTTTCGCCTCACCATATCCCTTAGGGGGGCGACCGCCCCATCGCCTCATCCTGGACTACGCCTCTGGGTTTAGATATAAAACATGGATAAATCAACAACCTTTGTTTTCAGTGGAATTCTAATTAATTAGACTGGGTGCTGCATTCGAAATCAGATGGGTTACCGGGAGGAAAACAGAATTGAGATGTTTTTGAGAACGAGTCATATGCCGGTTAAAGGCGACTGACAAACGATTATAGCGTGCATGTCAGCGAGTTCCAGGCGATTACGTCGCCCGGGGCCAAACAATGCGAATTGCCCCCACCCCCAGAGGCGGATTAACGGGTTAACGGTTTACCCCCCCTCCCGTGGAAAGTGTGATTCGTGTGCCATAGGAAAAGCGCCTTTTGTGTTAAAAAGCACTGCGAAAGCACTTAAAACACCATTAAACAGTCATAAAAATTACTATTAAACATGCACAATTGTCTATTTGTATTACAATTTGGCGTGCGAAGCGGCGCCAAAAATGGTTAACATTTCTTTTCTTTCCCCTACCCCCCATTGGAAAAATGGATCGACGCCTATGGGTCAATCCCCCCTTAGCCAAAAGCTAGATTCACCCCCCCCCACCCCCGCCGCCAAAACTTATTGACGATAACTATAAAATATCAAGGGAAGACCAACCAAGCGGTAGGATTGTCTTTGCATAATTTCAGCGCAGGAGCGAGCGACCAAGCCTTTAGAAAATGATCCAAGTGTATTTGTAACCCTTACAAAAACCCATTTTCTAATGAACTTTACCCTGTCATGGACTGAGAGGTGAGGAACGCCCATAGTTCCTATAAATCCCTTCCCTTTTTCATCATTCCTCTTATGTTTTCATTTTTGCCGCCCAAGTGGCGGTTACGTTGCCCCCATCTGTCCCCGCTTCAGAATACGCCACTCGGTTATTACGTACTAGCGGCCTTTTTTTATGGTTTTGGCGCAATCTTGAATTTTTGCGTTTTTCAAAAGCTTCAAGCGTATGCGACTTGACAACCATAGGGATTTGGAATGGTACTCGGCAACTATTGAATAAATTCCGTCAATAAAATTACAAAGAATGTCCCGTGATTTCTAGCTTGCAGTCTGAATTAAAGGTAAATTTATGCATATTATTGCTCTGAACTAGGCTACGATGGAAAGTTGAGTTCATGACGGGGTTCTCGTCGGGTTCTCGTCAGCGCCCGCATCAAATTTTGCTCCCGTACCAAAAAAGTTCAATACACAACGCTGACGAAATTCCCGCGTCAGAAGGTCCCAATCTGAAAATCCCGCCTCAAAACGTCATTCGTCTCTCTGATGGGATGCAGCGCATTGGCCATGTGACGAGTCTCTGAGATTGTCATTGGCCGACCGATGTTTTCATTATGACCATTTAAATTGTTTTAAATGTGTTTCATGATTAAAACCAATACAAAATGAGCTTATGAAATGTTAAAGCTTGAAATTAACCTTTGTATAAATACAACTATATATATATTAGTTTCTATAAGTAGGAAAGATAAACGTTGATCAAAATCCCTCTTCAAAATTCCTAATATGCCCCGTAAAAGCACGAAATCAGAGTGGGGATGAAAGATGAAAGTTGAACAAAACCCCTCATCAAAATCTTAGCATTGGCTGACGAGAGTCATGAAGTCAATTTTCATCGGCCTTAGGTTATTTGCATATAACAAAAAAAAACGAGAGGTCAAATAATACAATAAATATAATAAATGTGCCTAGTGACTTTTCCCACGTTTTGATGAATTTGATGAATTTTGGACGATGTTTGAACACTTTGACCTTTGGCCCTGTGTCGTGGTCACCAAAAGTCAACGAAAGTGGAAATATCGTGTGTTTTTTCTGAATAGTCTGAATCAGTAAAATACGTATGTTGCCAACAATTTAACGTGAACTTCATATAATCACTCTCTGTAGACGTAGGCCCCTCCACTATTATTAAAGATTCTTTGTGATGTAGGCCTACAGCCCTAATTTCGCAAGGAGGTAACCATCAATATCGATGGAGGTAACTTTTTCTAAAACTCCTGTACGTCTGAAAATAATATTGGCGACCAAGAGTAACAATTTTCGACCGCCAATATTACGTAATTATTATCAATAATTAACGTGATGTCATTACTGCCAATGAGCTTTGCAAGAAGCTTTCTATGTGAGATATGAATATGGGTATTGGAGTAGCCTATAACCTACGAGATCTTTCAAGAAAGTTTGCTTGAGTTCAAAGCGACAGATCTTTCGAAAATTTAGAGAATCCGTATAGGGATCGTAATTTTTCATTTTCTCCCCCTTTTTTTCTTTCTAACTTTTGCATTTTTAGCACCCCCTTAAAATTGCCACCCGCGGACAGGTGCACCCCCAGCTCACTGTACTACTCACGGCACTTTACGTATTAAAGAGCAGACATTTGACTCTGGATAATTGATACAATTCGTGTACTTGATTCCCAAACTTTCTGCTGTTAATCATGTATCTGTCCATATTAACACTTACGCTTACGCCTTAACCCATACCTATCCCTAACTCTATAGCTAAACAGCTTGATAAATTATTTTGAGACTGTTAAATGCCAATAATTCCATTTGTAGGCTGGTCTATAGGATTCAGAAAAACTGAACAGTTTGACAATTGGTACAGTGATTTGATTGATTGATTGATGGATGGATAGATTGATTGATTGATTGATTGATTGATTTATTGATTGATTGATTGATTGATTGATTGATGGATGGATGAATTGATTGATTGATTGATTGATTGATTGGTTGGTTGATTAATTGATTGATTGATTGATTGATTGATTGATTGATTGATTGATTGATTGATTGATTGATTGATTGATTGATTGATTGATTGGATTATTTGATTGATTGATTGATTGATGGATGGATGAATTGATTGATTGATTGATTGGATTAATTGATTGATTGATTGATTGATTGATTGATTGATTGATTGATTGATTGATTGATTGATTGATTGAAATCTGGATATTTTAGAATGTATTCGTAATGCTCTAAAGCTCAGTGACATGATTGGGAGAAATAAATAATGCCTTTAGAACCAAACTGATTGAAAGATAAACCAAACGTACACTAGCTGGAGTGGATCTCCTGGCTGGAAGGATTTGTCTTGAATTTAAGGAGAATCAAGCATGGACAGGCCAGCAGATTAATTTTATCAGGGCACGAAATATTTAATTTCCAAAGAAGGCTACACTACAAATTTGTCTGTTACATGGCATACTGATGGACATTATTTTCAGATGAGTCAAGTTTTGACTACAAAATTTTCACAGTAGAATCCCTGCATGGTTTACTTGATTCTAATAGAGTTTTTACCCCAAGTTGAGAACTACCCTCAATCATGTCATTTACCTTTAATATGACAACTATTACATGTGTATATGCGGGATTTTTCCAAGGGGGTGTTCAGCCGCGGCCAAATCATGTCAGTTCACGGCCATATCATGCTCGTTCACGGCCAACCAGAAGAGCGGCGAAAAGTCAAGAGTGGTGGGGGTGGCCGACGCAAAAATGATCAGGGCCAAATCCGATGCAAAAATGTTTCCAAGGCCAATTCATGCTTGTCTGCAGCCAACCAGACCAGCGAAAACTCGAAAAGTGGGGGGGGGGGAGGGGGCGGGGTGGCTGCAATTTTTTTCACCCGGGCAAAATTCGATTGAAAAAAAATAATACGGCCAACCAAATTACCGAAACTTCAAAAGGGGGAGGGAAGAGGGTGGCCGACGAAAAAAAACATTCCCTGCCAAATCCGATTGGAAACAATTTCATGGCCAACCAGCAAATTAGATTGTTATCAGCTCCCACTGGAACCCGTAACCATTCCAAATTACGATCTACGTGAACCGGTTCCACATGAAAGGGGTGTTTTCAGCAAAAAGGAGGTGTTTTCCGTAAGAAAGGGAGGTGATTCTCGTAAAATGGAGGATTGAATACCCCCTTTTTGAACACCTGTCCCAAAAGATCCCTCGGTACGCCTATGACCACTTTTTTTTTGAACAGGCAAGTTAAAAAAGGAAAGATAATGCCTCAACATGACGCAATATACAGGGTGTTCCTGAAAAGGAAATCGAAGTTCAAAGGTCAGCCACTTGTAAAATGCACAATTTGATACCGTACATCATCACCACCCAGGGGCGCAAATCCAGGGGACAGGGGGCATGTCCCTCCCCCCCTACGATTTTGAAGGTGGGTTACACAATATTAAATGTCCCCCACGAATTTACATGTGTGGATAAGTCTGTGATTGTGGTTTGGCTAGTAATTTGGCGGGCCAAAAAAGTGGTTTTGGTAGTCGTCAGCCCCCTGCCCCCCCCCCACCCCCCTCTTCCGCTTGTCAGAAGTTGTTTGGCTAATAATTTGGGTAGTACAAAAAAAATGGCAGGCAGGTCCCTGCATGTGATGTCCCCCCTACATTTAAAAAATGGATTTGCGCCCCTGTCACTACAATAAAGGATTCGGCGCTCCTGGAGGTGAATGGTATACGAAATCCAAGTTTTTTGAATAACTGAACTTAGATAATCCATGAAGAAAATAGATTGTAGCTCTCTTTTTTTTGTTAATTCAAAATCTAAAGAATTTGTGATATCGTTAGGTCTAACCCTATCCCCAACTCTGTGGCCCGTGCCAATGATGATGCAAGCAAGGTATCACATGAAAGCCAACGAGTAACGTCTTATTCTAGTTTAAAAGTTACTAGAAACAATGGTGCATTCGTCATTTAATTGACCTTTGAAGTTCGATTACCTTTTTTTTTGAAACACCCTGTATATCCATATACATATACAGGGTCCCCCAGAAAGAATGCTACGAGTATGATCGCTAAAGGCTCGTTTACACTATGTTCCCGGTGGCCACGGCAGCCCCGTTTGCCCGAAACGTAGTTAACCGTGGGATTTTGGCCATGTTCTCACTCCGTATTCAAGTTTTATTAGGTCTTGCTAAGTTTTCTTGCGATCTATCGCGGTATCCGTGACGGGCCTTGGGAAGAAATAAGCTGCCGAGTCCCGGAGGCTCGAAGGCTCACTACGTTCGGCCCGCGGTCTACGACGGATGCCAGTACGTACCCTTCCGACCCGTCATCTTCTGTTGGGGTCCCTTACGTTTTCCACGTTCTCATCAAGGTATGGCACGTTTTTAACGCTATCTTACCCTTCTACGGATGGAACGTGAACGCTGAGTAGCTTTGGAGCTCGTTTGTGCCTACGGTAAAGAAAGCTTTCCGAGCAATAGCAACAGCAGTGTGTATTAAAGAAATGGTACAAGTGAAAATTATAATTTTGTTATATAAAATCATATACAACCTTGTTATGTTTGGTATTTTGACAAAGCTAAAAGACCATTAATTCAAAAAGTGGCACAAACGCGATTTTGACCGACTGAAAAAAAGGTTTTCATTACTCTTGATTAATAAAAGTAAGTTCGATGAAATAAAGTGAATGAGAAAGACTGATTATTCAACTTTTATGTGATACCATATACCACAAACTTTCCGAGAAAATATAGTGCTAACAATATTTTTTTCAGATCGTCCCATTTTTGGCATACTGACAGCAAAATATATACTCTGCTATATAATTGAAATTGCCACCCTCCTGCCAAACTTGCTAGAGGTGTATTTCAAGCTTCAGGGATATCCGTGTAGTCTCCCCTCCTGCCGGGCCAGCCAGCTTTTATACTCCCTGCCAGACCGCCTTCGCCGTATCAGACCGTATTACATCGCAACGCGCAGTATTCTTTCAGCCTCAAAACCGTCACTTGCCTGGACGTACCGTAACTGAACGCGACAAAATGGCTACCATACACCTTTGATTACCGTCAGAACCGTGACAAAACGCGGCAGAACGTGACAAAACTTGAAAGGATCGTGATATGCTGGGAAATACACATGCTTTCAGTCAAGCTACGGACCGCCTCTAAGTAGTGCTACGGCTTATTACGTACTGTCACTATCTATTGCGTTTACCTCGTTTTACTACGGGCTACCAGGTTTCCCATCCGCACCGTGACTACCGTGGCAAATTTTTTGACAATTAAAACATTTGGCCCGGCATCTACGGCAATCACGGACTGCCACGTTTGCCCAGCCCGTTCTACTGCGTGGTTGCACGTCTATCCTGTTTTGTCCACGGTGGCCTGAAACGTGGTTGCCGTGGCCGCCGGAAACATAGTGTAAACGCGGCTTAATTTCTTCAACATGATTGGCAAAATGTCATTAATTTTTATTTCGTTAGTTAGAATATTCTTTTTCCAATAAAATGATACCAAGATCATTAATTTTGAGTAAGGCGTTTTGATTCTAGGGCCATTTTTCGGAGGCAATGCAATTTCCCAAATTTGCCAATTTTTCAACAGCGCCGGTCATCGGAACGCCGAGATATTCTGGCTCTCAGCTTGCCAAACCGGACAAACCGCAACAACAAAAGGGCTGGAATGCCCTCGCTTTCATAAGGAAGACGATGCGAGCTATGTCTCCATTGTCATCGCGGTTTGTCCGGTATAGCAAGCTGAGAGCCAGAGTATCTCGGCGTTCCGATGACCGCCGCTGTTGAAAAATTGGCAAATTTGTGAAATTGCATTGCCTCCGAAAAATGGCCCTAGAATCAAAACGCCTTACTCAAAATCAATGATCTTGGTATCATTTTATTGGAAAAAGAATGTTCTAACCAACGAGGTAAAAATTAATGACATTTTGCCGATAATGGTGAAGAAATTAGCGATCATACTCGTAGCATTCTTTCTGGGCCACCCGGTATACACAGTTATTGTATGGTATACGTTAAAGGCAGTATTGACAGAATCTTGTATGCAGTGGTATATTTTCACAAATAATCATTTAATGAAACTTTTTGATTAAAATATGTTGGACAAGAACATTTTTTTTCAATTTAAACAATATAAACAATATAAACAACACAGTAATGTAAACAATACTTCGACAATAATGCAGTTTTATATCTCTAAGTTAGAATGCGGTTTGATAAAAAAAAATTAGCACACTGTATTACAGGACGTTCCTTTTTTTAGAAAATACATGTGCCAACATATTACATATGCCTAAATTAAGTGTATGTACGTCATTTACAGTTGCAAAATAACCTGAGGTTGGACCAAATAACGAATACCCCTTGCACATTCCGAAACGTATTCGAGTATAAAGAAATTTAAGAATCGTCATAAAACGCTAACTTGCATATTGCACTTTCAAACGAATCAATTTTATAATCACACATCAAATCAGAGAATGTTTTCTACGTTTCCAGTACCTCAGAAATAATCCAACAGGTGTACCCCTTATAATGTGATCAATAAGATGTAGGCCTATGAGGCCTCTATTTCGTTTGCGAAGTATTTTGCAGAAAGAAAATGAAGCAAGCGAGCGGGGTGGTGTGGTGTTGCAGCACCCCATGTATTGGTACAGGTGAGGGCACAGTACTCTCTAGAAAAACGAACAATAGGGGACCACCCCCCCCCCTCCGAAATGTTTAGAATGAGGAAATCGGGGGGGGGGTCGCAAGGTACTTCGTGTAATTAACGTTTTTTTTTTTTTAACATTTTAGCCCCCTGAAGGGTTTCTCTCTCCATAAGATTTTTCTTTGGCATCCCGCTTAGGCTGCACCCTTACAAGGTTCATACACTAACACATTTTCAAAACTCCCTGACTTTTCCATGACTTTCGAGAGCAGAAACTTTAAATTCCATGACCATTGTTACGTATTTGAAGCTTGTAAAAAAATGCATCATCACAACACCAGCGAGCTCCCAATCAAGGGTCATTATCAAAGTTTCATGAATAAATGGTTTTCCCTGACTTTCCAAAAGAAATTCATGAATTCACTGACATTCCCTGACTTTTTGCTTCTGGAAAAGGTATTTTCAAATTCCCTGACTTTCCAGATATTCCCTGAACCGTATGAACCCTGCCTTAACAATTCTGCATTACAACCAGCATTGAGCACCTTTAGTGGATTTCGTGTCTATCCAAACAATCAAAATTGAGATATTGTAAGGAATATATTTGAAGAACTTATTCCCAAAAGGGACTTAATCCCCTTTAGTGGCTTTGGAGAAACTGATTTTTCTTTGCCTGAGTTTGTACAGTCGTGCGTCAGTGGCAGAAAATATGATTGCAATACACAATGCATTTTATTTACTTAGTAATGATAAATAATACATAATTCATATTGCGCCAAATCCATTCTGCAGAGTGCTCCAGGTGCTGGGTATACTATAGAATTTTGGGGGGAGGCAGTTGAAAATGGGAAAAATGAAGTAATCAACGTAAGGCAATCAACAAGTAAGTTTTTAGACTGCGTTTGAATGACTCTGGGGTATTGCAACTTCTAATAGCTGCAGATAGGCTATTCCATAGAGCAGGACCAGCGTGAGCGAAAGCTCGTTCCCATTTTTTGTAGATTTTGGAACAACAAGAGAACCAGAGTTTGATGAACGTAAAGATCTGACGGGAGTGTAATTACTAACTAGACCTGTATTGTAATGAGGAGCAGAACAAACATAAGATTTGGCTTTAAATTATCCATAGCTACATAATCCTCCATGCTCTCAGTGTGTTTGATGAGGTCTGAAAAAATTGTATTTCAAAATGATGATTTAATGCTATAAAA
>JZLH01S0048216.1:2578-13569 GCA_001188425.1 Eucidaris tribuloides
ATATTTTCCAAAATACTTGAAAAAGTATATATAATCGCTTATCAACTTTTTTAAATCAACATAATATAATTTCAAACTGCCAGTATGGTTTTCGACTGGGCATCCACATCCCATGCAGCTATTGATTTAGTTCCTACAGTTAGAGATGCTTTCAACTCAAATGAATTTTTGATTGATTTATTTATTGATTTGAGCAGGCTTTTGATACCTTAGATCATTCAATATTATTAGACAAACTAAAAACTATGGTATCAGAGGTGTTCCCTTGAATTTATTCATAGCTATTTATCAACCGTAGTCAATATGTATTAGTTAATCATACTATAGTTCAGATCTTGGCAGCATGAGGGTGTGGAGTACCTCAGGGTTCTATCCTAGGTCCTCTATTATTTTTGATTTATATAAATGATATGTGCAAAGCCTCATCTAAATTAAATTAATATTATTTGCAGACGATACTAGTATGTTTATGTCAAATAACAATCTCAACTCTTTGGTTACTGAGTTCAATACTGAAATACAGAAAATTAATGAATGGTTGATTACTAAAAGTTGGTCTTGAATATCAAGAAGACATCATGCATGCTTTTTACAAATAAAACAGTAAAAACAAGTAATTTATTAATATCTATTGACAAAGATAGATTGATTTTGTAAATTCAGTAAAGTTTCTTGGAATCGAAATTGATTCGAAATTGTTATGGCATAAACACATAGATATGATATGTAACAAATTTCAAAATGTATTGGTATATTGTATAAACTGAATCATTTTCCTCAAAATATACTGCGCATGATTATAATGCTATTATACACCCCATCTTCATTATTGTAACATTGTGGGCGAACTCAACAAATTACTCCATGATGCGATTATTTCGACTCCAAAAAAGAGCTGTAAGAATCATCTATCATGCCCATTATCTTGCCAACACCTCTATTATTTTTGCTGAATTGCGTCTGCTGAAGTATCTGATTTGAACAAATTCAATATTGTAATATTCATGTTCTTATGTCATAACGATCGTGTTCCAATGGCGATTACTAAGCAATTTCAACTAAATAACCAATTCCATACTTATAGTACTCGTAGCTCTGTGATTATCACTTGCCTTTAAATAGAACTTATGTTGGTCTGACAAGTGTATTTTATAGGGGGTCTAAGATCTGGAATGAATTACACCCAGATAATCAAATCAAGTCCATCTTTAAATTCACTCAAGCGTAACTATAAATCATATTTACTGGAGCAATATTAAATTTTGTCTGGCATTATGCACCCTTGTCTGTGCTGGCTTGTCCTGGTTGATTAACTTTTTAACTTTTTATTTTTATTTTTATGTTATTTTCATTTATTTTTTATTAGTTAATGATATTTTAGATAAATTAATAAACAATATTTTGCACACTCTGAGTTTCAGGGGTTAGAAATGTTGTCTTGGTCGGCTGTGGGTGTGGGCCGGTCGAGTTTTGGATATGGGTCTTAACGATTCATGTTTAATCACACAATGCTTAAATTTAGATCTTTGAGATTTGAATCTGGATCCAGGGGTCGGCTGGTCACTATTCGCAGCGATGGGGATTTGTTTTGGATCCATGTAAATAAGAGTGTATGTATAAATATGCCCATCTATACGTTTGATTTATTATATTTAACAACATTGTATTTTAATGCTTAAGGTGGCAGCTTTTTATAAAGCTTTGCTTTTCTTGCTGTCTCCTCTATCTCATTCTTTTTATATTCTGTATATTATATAAATGTATATATTTTTTTTTAATCAATGATGGAAATAAATAAATAAATGAAATGAAATGACAATGGGGAGCTAGTCGCCATTGACGTCACAAATTTTAAAAACATTGAAAGTTCATAACTCCGCTATTCTTTGGTAGATTTTCACCAAACTTTCATTAATATGTTTCTCTCATTGTTCTGCTTTTATTAAAACCAGCTTGACGTCAAGGTGGACCTTGCCTTTAAACTAAGGCCATTGTTAAATTGTGCTTTACATCAGCTTTGCTGGAAGCTTTTTTGGACTATCTTTATCACTGTCGTTTTTTGCTGTTTTTTTTTAACAGTACACCGACAAAAACACCGTTTTGACTGGCAACACCTGGCCCACCCCGGCCGACATGTCAGCCTGTTATGGATCAGTTCCGAACGACTATCTCAACAGTGTGGTAAGAAGGACAATGTTTTTTATCACGGGGAAATCCCAAGAGTTCGAAGGTCAGATAGACTGAGAGTCAGATATACTGAGGGTCTGATAGACCAAGGGTGTGATACAGTGACGGACACAGCCCCCCCCCCCCACACACACACACACACACACACACGCACGAGCACACACACACAGCCAGAAAATAGAAATGAAAACGGGAAAAATTGATGCGAAAATGCCCACTTAGCTTAATAATATGCACCAAATCCCACCATTTTATCATAACAATTGCACAACCTCCACGTCATGCCACCCCCCCCCCCTTTTTCATGCAAAAATACCCGGCGAAGTATGCACCAAATCCACCATGTTATCATAAAAATTGCTAAAGCTCTACACGGTGGGAGGGCGACACCCCTTCCACACTCCCATTGTGTATGGTCATTATGACAAAAATGATAAGCCAAAATTACCTTTACGTTGCTTTTTTTCTTGCCGTTTTGCAAGTTGACAAGTTTGCAACGAAAATGAACCTAATACTCTGGGGTTTCATTTGCCTGCTTATTTTACTCATTGTTTTTGATATGAAGAATAAAAAACAACTCTCTTTTTGATTCAACAGGGCTGTTACAGTGCGTTCCAGACTTTTGTGGAGAACCAGATTTATTACATCGGAGGCGTAGGCATCGGTCTACTGGTCTTGGAGGTAAGAACGAAGATAATAATGGCGATATGTATTATCCATTTATTTTTTAATTCAAAAATTTAATTCAAAAATTTAATTTTAATTCAAAAATTAAAAACATGTGAAACATCTGAAATGTGCTGCTTGCGGAGAATGCAAAGTATAAACTGCATGATGACAATCAGTAACAAAGAAGTCTTGAACAGAGCAAACCGAGAAAGGGAACTGATCAAGGCAGTACTAAAGAGAAAGTTTGTATAATAATGCTGAGCATGTGATAAGGGAAAGAGACTTGCAGAAACTGTTACTTGAAGGAGTGGTAGAGGGTAGACGAGTTTCGAGAGCCATTTTCCTGAGGCAATGTCATTTTCAAAATGTGCTACTTTTTTAACTCCACCGATCCTCGGAACACCGAAATGTTCTCTCGTTACAGCGTATCATAGAATAAGCTACGCAGACAAACCGGAGGAATATGCCCTCGCTATGATAAAGAATAAAGACAATGTGAAGAATTGCGGTTGTGTGCCCAGATCATTTTATGGCACGCTGCGACGCGAGAATATCTGTTTTCCGAGGATCGGTAGGGTTGAAAAAGTAGCAAATTTGAGAAATGGCATTGCCTCAAAAAATGGCCCTAGTATCTAAACCCCTTACTAAAATCAATGATCATAGTATTATTTAGTTGGAAAAAGATGTTCTAACCAATGATATAAAGAAACTATGACATTTTGCCGATGATGGTGAAGAAATTAGCGACCGCAGGTGTTTCCTTCTTTCTGGGCCACCCTGTGTATCCACAGAGGCGTCGATCGGGGGGGGGGGGCGCAGGGGGGCGATCGCTCCACCAATGAAAATATTGGGGGGCAAACATCGATTTGACCCCCCCCCCCCCAATAATTTTGACAACTTTGACAATGCAAGACGAGGATATGTTTAATAAGCATTGGAAAGCACTATAAGACCATTAAACTTAGCCTAAAAATACCATCAAGTTTAAAGAATAGTCAAATTTTTCCCACTTTTGCCCCCCCCCCCAATCCAAAACACGGATTGACGCCCCTGCTTATATGGTATATGTAAGTATATATAAGTATATGTATTTTATATGGCATATTGTTTCTTGAATCTGATTCTTTCTTCCTATATTCCTTATTCTAGATTCTTGCAATGATCTTTGCGATTGTACTGTGCCGCGGAATCTCCAAAGGTGAAGATGTGGTGTAGAGGACCTGCAGCTATGAGAGAGACTGAAATGGTGGGAAAATTATCACCGAATATTTGATCTGTAACCTTATTTTAATAACGGAATATTTACCCCCAAATACCCGACCTTCTACTATAAGTTAGTCTTATATATACCATTAGATTTAGGCACTATAGATGGTCTTATACCGGGTTAGTTAGCAGACGATTTGCCGTAGAACTTATTTACAATACTAGAATTCATTTTGGTGAGTTCTGATTTAAGTTATAAGTTATGAATTCGGGTTCGTAGCACATGCATTTTCAGGGGAAAATATGACAATCAACTCCATCTGAATTATTTTTTTAGGTTTAGCTACTAGAGTATTTTAACACAACAAAAATACGCCAGAGGTTGTCTATGTTCTTACTGCTGAAAGTGCGTTGAGTGCGACATATGGGTATTTTGTATATATTAGGGCTGAATATATACGGATCGAAGGAATATGATAGATCCGTGAACTATACAGGCTATTGATAGAGCTGTCATGATAATGCAACAGGAAATTCTTCATGTAGTTATTTGACTTCCGTCATTTTGGTTTCTAATTATGATAATGAAGATGCAAAGGCTGATTTCATACAACATTTACAAAAACAATATTACAGATATTGCTGATATAAACCGACAAATACAGAAAAAATGTTTTCATCGCAGAGTGATAATGCTTCTGTCGCCGTTTAAGTTCCATGATTCCTCCTTTAATGTAGAATCCGCAACACCTTATGACACAGTCAGTGTGCGTTATCACTGTACCGCTTTGCGACGCAGATGGCAGTATTCGTGTTGTATCATGTTTCGATACTAATCTTCATTCTGGATGATAATTTAACGTGATGCCAATTACGGTTATATTTAAATCTCTTTAACTACAAACGTATATTCAGCTACTTGAGACAAACATTTTGAGCTTACATTACAACTCTTCGCCGTTAATTACAACCCTATCTCTCTTTTGTGTGTTCAATATTTGAAACACCTTGATGAAATTGATTATTAAATATGGGGCTTAAGATACCATTTTCGAACTGATTTAAGGAGAGGAATAATTTATCTTAAGTTTTTTTATATATACATTTCTGTCATAGGGTTATTAATGATTTGATTTCAAATAATCATTGGTGAGAAAAAATACGGTTTGGACCTTGATCAGCAAATTCTCGGCAGGAAATTTTTTTTTAATGGATGTGGGTGTGATTGTTCAATAGTGGTAAGATCATAATAAATGATGCCTTATTTTGCACTCTTCAAAACTCTTGGTCACAATGACTACAAAATGGGGTCTTTTGGAGGTCACAAACAGAAACAAGGTCAGATTTGACCTCGATTTGCACCGCATTTTACCAACTTCCGGGTAACATCTGACCCAGTTCCAAATCCATTTCCAGGTCAAATCTTTCTTGTTTCTGGCTTTGACCACGATGGACCGACGTTATGTGCTCCAGCAGGACGACTTAAAATGAATAAACTTAACACGGTGTTAAGGTCTTTCTGCCGGGCGCATACACTGCAAAAACAGTGGTGTTAAAATTACCCGTTACGGTGTTGTGAGAGGACCACGCCGAGCAATTTACACCAGTGTTAAATTCGTGGTGTTAGTTCAACACCCAATATTGTTATTATAACACATTATGTTTGTTATATCAACAATCTTTCGTGTTATATTTAAACTCCATGGTGTATTTTAACACCTGATGGTTGCGGTCTTCTTACAGCACCGACTGGTGTTGTTTTTGACACCATAGTTTTCACAATGTGATGTTTATGTTTTTGAGTAGACTATTTATACAGTTTGGTAATATCCCATTTGGGTACACTTCGTGTACACTGTAGAAATTTATTGCAACATTTAACTTTTCTGGTAGATAAGTTGCCAGTAATGTGTTGTAAGTTTTAGAGCATGGTAACATTCATGTGTTTTCCACATGAATTGTGTAAATGACTGCAAAAAAAATTACAGTCACCTGCTGGCAATCCTCCTTTCCGTAAATTAAGTGAAATTTTACAGCAATATTTACAATGAACATGAGTTAACAAAACATTATTGTATAAAGTAATTTTGCAGAGTTTTCCAAATATTAATCTATGAAGAATATCATCTATTTTCTGGACTATATTGAGTGTATATGTATATATTTGAATAAGACAAAAAATGTGGATTTACTCAGTAAGGTTTGTGGTGTATACAATGTGTGCATATTTTGTAAATGTGATAAATATGTATTTTATATGCATTCTATAAGAGACTGTATTTACTGGTGTAAATGTTTAATTTCGAACTAACCTTTTTAATAAATCGACGAAATATTTATAATTAAAATAACATTTAATGCACGTATTCTACTGAACAATATAAAGCCTATGGATCCGTAAAATAGCAAAAAATAGCATTACATTATATTTTGTATTACGCAGGTTCACCAAATTCAATACTTGAAGTATGCTCTCATCTTATAGTTTAGGCGTGTGTGCAATGGTGATACCCTGTTCACACAATTTGTTCGATATAAACGCCTTTACAAAATGATTTAATAAACGCAAACGCTGCAATAATGTGTGAGAGTATTTTACTACTTATAAAGCTTTGCTTTATATTGCATAGGCAAGTTAGAATAGTGCCTGTACTCTGCAGCATATAATTGTTTGTCACATTAAAAAATACTCCATTATCTTTTTGTTGATGCAGTGATATGATCAACCAAAAGCTCAATAAGACGCTTATGTTATTCGGTTATTTTATTCGGGGAGTATTTGTTGTTTGGGGTACATTTCTTGACTTTAAGTGTGATGTAATGTTATTATTTCTTAAGTAGCCAACACCTTAACGCAGTAATGTTTAATATACTGAAAATACTGATAATCTGTGTTTTATTTATCCCTTGAACAATATATATATATCATCGTGTCATGTTGAAAAAAAAAAAAATAAGTCAGAAAGTTCCCCAAAATGACCACATTTCATGTTTGGTATAAGACTATTTTCAAGCTTGAAAGGGTTGCTTGTAGTCTTGGTTTAAGTCACACATAAGCGTTAGTATTGGAATAATACAAATTGTAATGATACAGAATTGAATACACTGTATATACATTTCGTTAATTCTTTGTTAACTTAAGAACTGAAAATAATGCCTTTCACATATCTGTGGATACCTTTAGATGTTGGTTTCCTTGAAAATAATCGATTCTGCGTGATGGTTGACTGGCTTTGTAAACATTGTTTTTAAGAGTCTGGATACAAGCTCCTCGGGTGACGGTTTAGATGTGCCATCGTAGTCTTTGAAGCAGTCGCTGAAGAAATTCTTTATGCGATAGATTTCACGATCGATCTGTCTGTGTCACCAAGGAGGAGTTATTCTAAATGTTTTCAACAATCGTGTTTTCCATGAATTAAACTAATAAAACCTCGTTCGACTAACTAAATTATTGTCCTGTGTGTCGTATCTCCTTAGAACTTCCATTAGAAAAACGTATTCGTGTGTTTCATACGGGAGTATCTGCCCAGTTTGACTTCTAGTCTGGTGGCTTAGTGTAATTACCGTTATTTGGTGGATAAAAGCACCATTTTTGGTACAGAGCTTCCTTATGGACTAACTTTTGATTTTGGAAGGGGTGCCACCCAAACCGGGTTCGGGATCAGGGTCAGGGAGTATGGTGGGGATGACCCCCTCCCATGGTACAGAAATGGGGATTTTATGCACATTGATATCAAATATGTAAGCTGTATGATGGAATTTATGCCACAAAGATATTCATCTATGATGTGTAAAATAGAACAAGATGTCCGGGGGTGTAACCTAACCCACGCCATGCCCAAAGCCCCCCCCCCCCCACCTTGGCTTATGTTAATATTATGTACGTAGCCAAATTATCTGGCGTTACAAGGTCGATAAAAGCACCATGTTTGGTATAGGCCCTACATGGCTTCTTTGTGAACTAACGTTTGATTTTTAGAAGGGCGAACCATCCAAACCAGGTTCAGGATCAGGCATCAATTGCGGCATGGTGGGGGTGACCCCTCCATGAAACAGAAACGTGAATTTATGCGGAGTGTATCACGTATGTGAGCTGGTATGATGTGATTATTTTTTAAAACAGACACTGAGGCCACGGTGTGCAATCCTACCCAGTTCCTCTCTCTTACCCCTTCCCACCATACATCAAGACACCCCCGCCCCCTAACGCCATGTAGATAGCCGTCAGTTTAGCCAAAATATTTCTGTTGTAAGATGGGAAAAAGCACCTTTTTGTACTAGGGCTTCCCTGTGAAATAATTGTTTATTTTAGAAGGGGGCATGCCACATTCTGGGTTCAGGATCAGGGTCAGGGTGGCTTGGTGGGGGTGCCCCCCTTCCATGTACAAAAATGTATGAAAAGTATGCACACTGATATTAATGAATGATGTGATTTAGTTTAAAACACGACAGAAAAGCTCGGGGTGTAACCCTACCCCTTTACCCTTCCTTGCCTCCTCTATAACTTCTAAGACACGCCCACCTTTGCCATGTAGATAGGTGTCTTACAAAAAAAATACATGTATTGATTTTTAAGGTAACAATCAAACATCTAATAATCGCAGAAAATTTACTACGTGGAAAGGCGGGTGAATACAGTTCACTGAGGGAGACGGGGGGAGGGGTGAGGGGTTGCACTGTCATTTTTTGGAGCTACCGAAACTAATTTCTCTGAGACAGTGAAAAAATGTACATATTTTTTGGAGTGGCTTGGGGCCATTTTATGGATTGCCTTTAAAAAGGTGCATAAAAGCACAATTTTGGTACAGGGCTTCCATATGGACAAACTTTTGACTGTAGAAGGGGAGCCACCCAAACGAGTTTTTTGGGATCAGCGGTCGGGGAGGGGCCGTTTTGGGGGGGGTAACCCATGGTTCAGGAAATGTGGATTTTACATGTACATTACAATATGTGAGCTGGTGGTGGATATTTTGCACAAAGTTATGATGGTGACATTATTTTAAGACAGAA
Organism: Eucidaris tribuloides; assembly: GCA_001188425.1. Lineage (NCBI taxonomy): Eukaryota > Metazoa > Echinodermata > Echinoidea > Cidaroida > Cidaridae > Eucidaris > Eucidaris tribuloides. Next base: position 11,651 of record JZLH01S0048216.1, read on the forward strand.
GAAGAAAGCATCGGTGCGTACTCCCCACCTTTCCCCACCACCCCCAATACCCTCGCCATGCCCTTATAGAAATAAGAAAGCGAAAAGTGGTGCTAACTACCACAGAAAACGGAGCACTTCGAAATGAAGAAGATCCACTTTTTTATTAAGAGGGTATTTTTCCTATGTGATAGGGACACTTCTCAGAAGAGAGGACTGTCCAATGCAAAAGTGCACTTTTCCTTTCTGAAAGCGGTCACTTCCGTTGAAAAAGAAAGGCATTATTAACTCGCATAAAGGGAAAATCCAATATACGTAATTAGGGCAATTATTATTTAAAAGGGGCGTTTCAAATGTAAAATGGCCGCCCATTCTGCTATCGCCCGCTACATCTGTACCCCATCATTGATAAACCCCCTCCCACATCCTGAGTTAATTAGTCTTCGATTTATGATAGTTTAGTTTCCAAAATATGATTCTCTTTTGCCACAGGAAGCTTAGGTTTTATAGCCCCCCCCCCCATTGCCGTTGGATCCCCACCCCCTCTCCTTCCATGCAACCTTTATTCAGCTCTTGTACCATCCTGGTAAATGCGTATTATCAGACTGTTTGCATTGTTTCACTTAAAAATAATAACCTAATTTTGGCTAGGACCCAGCCTACATGATCAAAGGTGTGTGGGCGTGTGTGGGGGGGGGGGGTCTTCAGCTTGGTGGGGCTATAGGAGGGGAAGTGTGGGGAGCTACACCCCAGGACATTCAGTCTCTGTTCTAAACTTATTACTACATTGTAAATTGATATCTTTGCTGCTACTTTCCACTTCTACAGCTCACATACTGTATAAGATATCAACTGCCATCAAATCGACATTCTGGTGCATGGCGAGGGTTGTTATCCCACCATGCCCCTGACTCTGACAATCCCGTGACTCCCCTTCTAAAATCAAAGTTAGATTCATAAGGAGCTTATATACCAAACCCATGCTTTTTCCAAACTTTTAATAACAATATTTTGGCTTCACGCCTATCTACATAGCCAAAGTGTGTGGGGGGAGGGGTCCTTGGGGCAAGGCGGTGATTAAGTTTACTCCCCGGGGCTTTCCTGTTCTATTTCATCACATCATAAATAAATATCTTTGTGCATAATTTCCATCATAAAGCTCACATATTTGATACGATACAAATTGCAAAAAATCCCTATTTCTGTACCATATGGGAGGGGGTCATCCCCACCATACCCCCCGAACCCTGATCCCGAACCCGGTTTGGGTGGTACCCCTTCTAAAATCAAAAGTTAGTCCATAAGGAAGCTTTGTACCAAAAATGGTGCTTTTATCCACCACATAACGGTAACCCCGAAAATTGGCGTTAAGCCACCTGACTATTCAGAGTTACGTGTAATTAAAGGTAAATGACATAAGTGACAGTTGTCCTCAACTTGGGGTGAAACTATAGAATCAGGTAAACCGTGCTAGGGTTCTACTGTGAAAATTTTGTAGTCAAAAGTTGACCCGTTCTAAAATAACTGACATCACTATGCCTTGAGACAGACAAATCTGTTGTGCAGCTTTCTATTTGATATATTTCTGTCGGGAATGGAGAGAAACAAAATGCTTGTATGTTCATGCTTGATTCAGCCTAAGTAAACAAATTCAAGCTGGTGTATCCATTTTTTTTCTTTCTTTCTTTCAATCAGTTTGCTTCGAGGATTTTTATTCCTCCCAATCATTTCACTGACCTTTAATTACCTGACACGAACAAAAGAAAGGGAATGAAGATGAAAAGGAAGATTTAGAGAAACCAATTTCAAAAAAGGAATGTAGAGAAGCACTTAATGACTTAGCTGGAAATAAGAGCCCAGGAAACGATGGAATTCCAGTAGAGTTTTATAGATGTTTCTGGAATGGAATTGGAAAACATTTTTATGGAGTCCTTGCAAGA
>JZLH01S0048223.1:8884-21089 GCA_001188425.1 Eucidaris tribuloides
GGGGGGGGGGTATGCATGTGGGTGCACAGAGAGAGGGGAATCTAAACATATCTATTCAGGCATAACAGCAATTTTCCATTCTGTGGATAAAAAATGGTAAATTCCCAAGAAGGCAAGGCTATCATTTTTTACATTTTAAAAAGTATTTCTTGTGTGAAGACATATTTCATGTTTATTATCTTTTTCTACTTTCTTAGAACTATTTTTGACCATATATTATTGAGTTGACATTTAAAGCAAGGATAAATGTGATGTGTCACCATGAAACCCTGATAAAGTCACACAACCCAAAGATGAAAGTGCTAGATATTATAATTATGGTATAAAGTATGATAGTGAAGTGTCTTTAAACATCAAAAGTTTTATGACCTTCACATTTTTCAAAAGTTTGCACATTTATATTTTTCACCAAAGTATTTTTATCTCTCTGTTTATGTTTCATAAGATGTGCATTATCAGGGTATGGTGGTGACAAGTCACAATCAGTAAACTTGAATTAATTTATATTTGGTACTTAACAATTATATATATAATTTTCTTATTCTTTTTGTGACAGTTAATCTGTATGTGTGTCTGTGGAGTAGGCATCTGGGCCCTCGTGGAGAGGGGTAATACCACCAGCGTCAACTCCTACCTAGACTTCTTCACCGACCCAGCCATCGTCATGGTAGTGGTAGGAGGGCTGGGGGTCATCCTTAACTTCACTGGGTTTGTTGGTGCACTCAGAGAAAACTGCTGCCTTCTCACATTTGTAAGTAGACTTCATTGAATATATTTATTTCCTTTTTTTTTCAACTGAAAGCAGATAACAACAAAACAATGGCAGACTCTAATGAATGGCATATCTGATAGACAAACATCATGAGTATAGGATTAATAGTAAATGACATGATTGGAGGTAGTCCTCAACTTGGGGTGAAACTATTCTAGAATCAAGTAAACCATGCAAGGATTCTGCTGTGAAAATTTTATAGTCAAAAGTTGACTCATTTTAAAATAACTTTCATCAGTATGCCTTGTGACAGACAAATCTGTTGTGTAGCTTTCTATGGGATTTAATTATTTCGGGCCTCGAGAGAAACAACTTGCTGGTATGTTCACGCTTGATTCTCCTTAAGTAAACAAACTCGAGAAAAATCCTTCCAGCCAGGAGATCCACTCCAGCTGGTGTATCTTTGGTATATCTTTCAACCAGATTGGTAATTGTAAAGGCATCTTTATTTCTCCCAATCATGTCACTGCCCTTTAATTGTACATGTAGCTAGAGCACCTAAGCTCTTCCTCTCTTCTTTCATTTGAATTCAATTTTCACAATAAAAACAACCTCAAGCAGTATTTAGACGCACAAACTATGGCCACCATTTTGGTCTATCAGACCTTTGTTCTGTTGAGCCGTAACCCAAACAACTATGTAGTATATTATTACTGGGATGGCAAAACTTTGTATTTGATGGAAATGAATTTGAAAGTGATATTTTAGTTAATATAGGAAACATGTTTTCTTCTTTCAAAATTCAGATTTCGGGAGACAGTACTGCCACGTTTCAATATGTTTGCTAAACTGATACATATTGAATTCCTCATATGATACATATGATACATGTAAGTGCCTCTGAAACAGACTGAAAGTTCACAATACAAAACTTTGTTTTTATTAATCAAGGTATTAATTATACAATTGACACTATTGTTTTCTTTCAGTTCTACCTTTCTTTGATCCTGATATTCATTCTGGAAGTTACAGCAGGAATCCTAGCATTTGTGTTCAGTGGTCAGGTAAGTATTACAGCTACTTGAAGGTAATGGTAACACTGTAAAAGCCCCAAACATGAAAGTGTTATGATATAAACTAAGATAGAAACAAATAAGTGCATAATGTATGTCTTAAAAAGGCCAGCCAATACAACAAAAGCTGTTGCTATGAGCATATCTATAATTCTATAAAAGAACATTACTGTTATGCTTTTTGATGCCCTTATATCTAGCTTCTTTAAGAAGTTAGAGAATTCTGATTGGAAATATTTACATTTTATACCTAAGGAACCCTATTTTTTGCACTTTTTACACAATCAAACTCTTCTCACCAGTATATTTAATGTTCATGAATTAAACTTCAAGAGAATGGTGAAGATAATTTAGAAAATCATGTATGGTCAAGTTGTGAAGTAGCAGTTATAAGGATTACAAATTGTTATCCCCTCGCCCGACGAAGTCGGGAGGGGATATAGAAACGCTGCCGTCCATCCGTCTGTCCGTCCGTCCGAAACACTGGTTTCCGTTCGATGACTTTAGTAATGTTTGATGGATTTTCATGAGATTCGGTATGGAGGTACATGATATCAAAATACAGCCCAAGTTCTATTTTGGAGGTTGTAGCTCAAAGGTCAAAGGTCATAGCTCATTAAATGCAAAAACTGGTTTCCGTTCGATAATTTTACTAATATTTGACAGATTATGATGAGATTTGGTATGAAAGTACATGATATCAAAATACAGCCCAAGTTCGATTTTGGAGTGTGTAGGCCAAAGGTCAAAGGTCATACCTCAATAAATGTGAAAAACAGGTTTATCTGAATGTCTGGCAGCCAGACTAGGGCATATGGAGCTTTGCCCATAAACTGTTTAACATTAATGCAAATTCTTTGCATACTGATCTGACAAAGGTTGCTCTTAACAACCTGACAGCTTGCTGGAGGCTTACCAGACATATCAACAACTAATGTATGCAATTTGCATTTTTTGGTATTGAATATTTATTCATAAGAACAGGTGAGAAAAATAACTCTGCACTAGGTTTCAGAAGGGAAAAAATCCATAAATTAAAAAGAATTATTTGGAAAAAAGTACACTGTATGTAGGCTACCATATCAGAAATCTAATCACTTATGGGGAAATATAAGGGGCATAATTGATTTGATTATCAGGGCCCTGTCTCATAAAACTTTGCAATTGATTGTAACTCTCAAAAATCGATCGCAAGTTGATTTCAACCAATCAGAACCCAGTATTTTAAGACTTACAATCGATTTTTGGATTTGCAATTGATTGTAAGTTTTATGAGATAGGGCCCAGGTCTGTAGTGTAGCTTGATTGGTTTTCCCGAAATATTTTTTTTGTGTGTGAAATGTCCTGATTTTTTACACACTTTTCAAAATTAAGGGGTAAGGGTAGTTTTTTGCATAATTCTCCTGCTTATTTATTTGTACGGAAAATACAATTATAATAAGCTTATAGCTAATCAAATTCTGCAAAAAATGAGGGGAAATTCAGCCCTCTAGCTTCTTCCTATCAGATTTTATAGTGGACCAAAATATGTATCACTCTGAAAAGGGGCTTTTCGGGGGTATTGTTTGTCAAAGAGCAATTTCTGTGCATTTCCACATGTAAAGTCTGCAGTAAACTGAAGCAAATAGAGTTTCAGTTGAAAGACTTTACTTAAGTTTGTTATGACATATTGAATTTGAACAAAAACAAGAGATATATTCTAATTTGGGGGATACTACAAACATGTCAAAGTAGGTGGAGAAAAAAATTTTGTCACCCCCAAATAGCTATTTTTGGCAAGAAATGTGCAAAAATTTGATTTTTTTTTTCAAAAATGGTGAAATGTACAGGGTTCTAGGTTGTAAAAACTGAAAATAAAGATACTTTTACCATAGAAAAGACCCCATATTCATTGATAAGCAGTTAATTTTCTCCACTTAATATGTTTACACACATTTGTCAGTGAAATGGTGGTCAAATCTTGATCTTGTCATACATACAGTGTAGTATCAAAATACAATTTGATTTTGGATTGTGTACACTCATGTCAAAGGTCATAGCTCATTAAGTATGTAAGAATAACTACTTACAAGTTCCGTTCAATGACTTTAGTAATGTTAGACAAATTTTGATCTTCAAGTATGTATGCTAAAGGGCAAAGTTCACACTTCATTAAATATGCATATGGTTCTGCTATATGTACCCGGCGAGGGGATGCTACGCTTTGCGTTGTCCTTGTTAATTTTGGGATATACATGTACAAGTCGTCATCTAAATATTTAAATGTTGACACATTGTTGGCAAATTTGGTTCCTATACATGATCCGATTTATGCATGTATGTTATTTGTATGTATTTACTGGAGAATGGATTTTGTAGTGAAATCAAATTGTCTCCATTGTTTAACATTCTAGAGATTTTTGAGGTTATAATTATTAGCTAAGACAAACTATGTGAGTTGTCAAAAGGTCATCATGAAACTGATAAAGTGCAACTAAAATGGACTTTATTTAGGCCTACATATGAAAATGTGTCTTTCAATCACTCAGTTTTACCTGATTAAATCTAAAATGTGAAATAAGCATTTTGAATGTCAGTCAACTGTTACTGTTAATGTACTTGTTTTTATTAAGTAATTATAAAGCAATAAATTAATATCTTCAATTTGCACTTTCTGAATATTCGTTCCTTTTCTTTCTCAGTTTTATGCAGCAGTAGATCAGGTGATAGAGGATTCCATACCACGATACAGGGAGGATGGAGATGTTACAAACTTCATTGATTTTTCACAAAGGACGGTAAGAACATTTACAGTAAAGTTTAGTCTTGTGGTCTGAGTTTAATCATTATTATTATTGAAACAATTATTTAGAAAGTAAGTGCATTTAAAGTTCAGTAAGCAGTCTGAGTTTTAATTGAAAAATTACAATTACGAAAGCAATGATAAAGAAAGTATAAACAGACTCCTCTAATTATAGAAAAAGGCATTACAATAATATTATAGACCAAAATATTCATTACTGTAGAAGCCATATTTTTAGATTCTGTGTAAATTCCAAGAAACTGGCTTAGTGTCACTCTTAGTCCATTAATGATAAAGTCCTAAGAAGCATATCCACTGATATATGATTTCAAGCTTAGGCCTATTATTACAAATGTACATGAGTAATATAATCAAATAAATATTTGGTTACAAATAAAAAAAGTTAAAGTGATAGGCTAACATTGTGGAGCTTCAATTTAAAAAATTGTCAAACTTTGATATCTGAGCTACATGGTAGTGTTCAAATGGACAAATAAACACCCTAGAATACAAAGATTTGGAAAGTTATGCTGCCAATGACAAGTTATGCATGAATAAACAATAAAACTCGGGGCGAGTTTTATTAACCTAGGTGTACACACAGTAAGTCTGTGGGAGAAAATGGGCAGGTGAATCTGATCAACTTACAATTTTCACTTTTTTAAAGCACTAAATAATCATTTTGAAATACAATTTTTTCAGGGCGTCATTTTTAGACCTTATCAAAGACAATGGTAGCATGGGGAATCATGTTAAATCGTGTTAAATGTTAGCCAGTACCTTTAAAAAACAGTATCTTTGACAAATTACTTGTAAATGTGTGTTGTGTATATGCAAATTAAGAACTGTTGTGCAACTAGACCCTGTAATCAACCAGTGATACATGACAATATTCATGAAGTGAAATAAAATGTTGAATAGCCTTATTACTTATACTGATCATGAGAGATTTATATGTCTGCTTACTTTCCTCTGAAAAAAAGAGAAACCCCTTGAACAAATTTTCCTGTTTTTATTAAGTGTTTTGATAAATTCTTCATCCAAATTAAGATTATTCATTCATTTATTTTATTTTTCATTTCCAAATATAACAAAAATATAACTACTAGTACAAGGAAAACTTTGACATAATTTTAAACTACAATACAATAAGAGAATATAATGTAGACAAGTTATAATAATCATAATAATTATAAATACAGCTATATTTATTAAAATATTGTTATAGTATGTAGTTGGTTTTTCATATTTGATTAAATTTGCTTTCATTAAATTCTGATAATAAATTAACATAATTTAATTTTGACAGATACAAAGCATCGAAAACAAAACAACAACAAAGCATAACCTGTGTCTCATAGTTGAGAAAAAAATATATTTGGAAAATATTATGGTTAGTAATGGTGGTAGCGATAATTCGTATCGCAAAAGGCTAGCAAAGCGATGACCATAATTACATTGTATTTCCAAACTGCAAATACAGATTTTTATAACCTGATTGAAGTATTCAAACTTTCACAAATCAGATATACAAGTGTAAAACAATTCATTCAAATAGTAGTAATACCATAGAGTAAAATCTGCATAAAAGACATTCATATAAGATAAGAAAGGTGGTCTTTATTAGCAAGTGGTTTTTAAGTACAGGTTTTTGTAATGCACATTCACTGAGAAGCACTTTTCAAGGGAAACATGAATTGTGGTCTTTATCTGTTCATAGAAAGGTGATCGATCTTTCTATAGGTTGTCACTAGAATAAAATAACTGTATTATGTGTACATGTTTCACAGTGATGATCACCTCAAAATTGACAAATAATGATTTTACAGGTATATGCAGGAAAAACAAGGTAAAAAATGTGACACTTTTTTTCTCACTTCAGTTGGAGTGCTGTGGTGGTGATGGGGCCTACAATGATTGGAGCCTTAATCGTTACTTCAACTGCAACGTCACAAATCCCAGCGTCGAACGATGTGGTGTCCCGTACTCCTGCTGTCGCACCGACCCGTCAGTCACAGATGAGATCATTAACACGCAATGTGGATTTGACACACAAAACAAGGAGGTGAGGGCCTCATTGACTCCATGTATGCAGACTGCAGAGGGGGGGGGGGAACTGGGGGGGGGGGTCAACATCCCCTCACCCAATTTTATAAGGTCCACATTTTTTCCAATAGGCATTTGTTTCGAGGACCTTTTCACAATGAAATAAATGGAAAAGCAATAATCAGGTACATTTTCATTACATCTTGCTGTTATTTCAATGTGAAAAGGTCAAAAAAATTATGATCATGACTCGATCATCCAGGAAGAAATCCCAGATGCACCCATGCACAGACTCTGTGTACCACTTTCATACTTACCACCAGAGCAGAGTGACTATGGAGTGAGTCCAGAGTGAGTTGATATGATTTCGATCTGGACCAAATTCACAATACCTTCCAGATGTTCAGGTATTGCAGCTGGTATCTGCACTAGTTTCTGTGGTGTTCTTCCAATTTCTTGCAATCTGTTTGTTGAGATAACAGCGATAATCCTCTAACACACTTCCAATCTGAAGTTAATTGTATTTGCTTGCATGCGCTTTGTTTTGAAGTGGGCATGATCTTACGACTCTGGATATTGAATAAGGATAAAAAATATTCAGAATTTTAGAGCAGACCTGCGTACTCTGGCTTTACTCTGTTCTGGCAGTTAGTTTGAAGGCTCAAACCCTTGTACGTCGAGCTACCCAAATCAGGGTCTGAACAACCTATGCTGCAGACTAGTACTTCCATAGGCCCTATGTTAAAGCTGCTCCGGACACAAGCACTGACCAACAAGATTAGTCTTGGTTCAAGGCACTGTAGTATTTTAGTGCCAAAATAAAGTCTGTGCCTGCAGACTATCTGGCAGTTAAGAATAAAAGTGGTACATGAAAGGGTAATTGGAAAATGGAACTGATGAATTAAAGCACAATTTTTTGTTTTTAATTTATTTAAAAGCTTTATGCCCAAAGGTCATTTCACACCAAAAATAGATTTTGAATGTCTTTCGTTTTTAAAGCATCCAAAGCGTTAATAAGATGTTAAGGTTTTCTGAATTATACTTCAGCAGAAAGTTCAGAAAGTCTGATCTTTCTATACTGTGTAATATATAATCGAAAATCTTGTGGGTCCCCCTGAGATTTTTCATTAATTAATTTTAAAAAAATGAAAGATAATCAGAATCTGTTATTGGTGTGATATGACCTTTGGGCCTTAGGCTTTCAAGTAAAACAAAAATCGCCAAAACGAAACTTGTGTTTTTAGAATTCTTACAGCAATAGATCCAGAGAAAAGGAGGAAATCTGCCCCGCCCCCTCCAAATGTTTAATTATTTGATTTTTTTTTTGCACTTGCTTGCTTCTCTCTAAATTCCAAACAAATTCTCCTCAATCATCATGATAACATAGCAAGAGTTTGGGTGGGGGGGGGGTGGTGGCCTTCCCTCCCCCCCCCCCCAACAAAGGTTTTATGCTGTCCCAGAGTTCTTTGTGAAAAATCTGATTATAACAGGAAAAATATAGAAGTAAAAATTGGGCACAAGAAAATGAAGTATTCATCTTCTGCCTCTTTTAACAAAAATACAGGCCACGCCCAAGTGCCCACCCCACTATATCCTCCTTTGTCCACAGAAAAGATCTGCTTTTACCTTAAACTATAAACATTATAATGCAATGTTTTGTTTTCTTAAAGTTTGGGTGAACCTATATCACATCCTGTACTAAGGATGTAGATAAGTATAGTACTGTACACAATGATTGTACCATCTGCTAGCACATATGACCTCATTTCCACTTCAGTTATCAAAGAATGAGGAGGAAAGGACAAATGAAACAACCCGTTACACGATTTTTCCCTTTTTTCTTTACCTGACCAAGACATTATGTTCAAAATAAAATATTCATGTGCATGGCATAAATTATATACAACCAATATAAGTAACCAGTCCTACTGACCAGTACACCAAATACTAGTCTTGGTTCTAGACTCTGCAGCTTTTTCTTCCTTCGAGTAGACACGTTCTGCAGCCTGCAATGCCAGTGACATATATAGCCTCAGCAGACTAGTCATAGTTCAAGGCAGTTGCTTGAGGAAGTATTTTTCCTAGTATAGGATTGGTTCATTTAACCATCTGGAAGCAAGACTAAACAAACATGTGCATGATGTCTAATGTGACAGGATTACTCATGGTTCAACTGGTTAAACGATCTACTAGTACTAGTACTACTACTACTACTACTACTACTACTACTACTTCTACTACTCTACTACTACTACTACTACTACTGTGAGGACATCCCCACCCCGACAAGGATGTTTGAAAATGTTTAAAAATGTTAAATAATCCTAAAATTCTCCGAGGGAGTTGTCCTCTATACAACATCAAGAATTAGATACATGTAGTATCATTACAATTTCTTATTGGTGCAGATAATGATTGTTGAACCACCAACATCTATTTCCAGAATCGCCATCTACCAAGAGCGACATTCAGATTTATCCCAGTCATTGTAAAATCAAATCTTTTGAATGGCTTATCTAATTTTCTTTTCAAACTTTGATTGTTGGATTTCTATAAATGTTTGGGATTCACAGAATCTACTTAATGTATGGAGGAACTTCTCCTTTGATAAACATTTTTTGAACAAATACCAAAACATTTGAACAAATGCAAAATATTGATTTTGAAAAAACTTCAATATGAAGTTCATGAGAACATTACCAAATAACTTGTATACTTTTACTCCAATCATCACAATTTGTGTGTGTTATGGGAATAATTGTCTCATCTTTTTGTTGTTCTTCTTCTTGATTTCATCCATGTAGGCTGTTGAGGTTGGGTCTAAGATTTATGTGATTGGCTGTGTGGATAAATTTCTGCTGATCGTCAATGAAAAGAGTTATATTGTCGGTTTGACCATATTTGGGATTGCTACCATCCAGGTAAGATGAAAAAAATCATTTGAACAGTTTGATCACAAAATGGGTTAACTCCACTTCAGTAACTTTGGGGAAAAAATGCATTTCTTTGCCCAAGTTTGTACATACCTGTGGAAAAAATAAAAGTAAAACCCAAAATATTTTGTACATTTGTGCTTGTGGAATTTGGCTTGAAATTTCATACTATTGCGAGGTGAGTGGGTGGTAAATTTGTAGATGTAAATAACTTAATTTTGGTAAAAATGGAGTCAACCTGTTTTACGATCAAACTTTTCATTTTGAAGTACAGTGTGAGTTGATGAAAAGAAAACCCAGATTAAATCCCTAATATTTCAAAATTAAAACAGAAAACATCATAAAAACTGATATCAGGGAATGATAGCATATTTTCATTGGTCATTCATCTTGGGTAATGAGTAACTGCTCAGCAATCAATTTTGCAAAACATGAGGAATTGTTTTTGTCCAAGTTTTGAGTTTGTAGTGTGCATGCATGACTGGTTACTTTGCTATGTTATCTCTAGCCAATGTCATCATGCTGCACAAACTTGGATAAAAGCTTTTTTGACATGTTTTACAGAATTGATAGATGAACAGTCAGTCACCCATGACTGATTGAAGAATATCTTTACCAAAGGAAAGTAAAATGATTATGGTATCATTCCCTGATATATTAGGTTTTATATCTTTTTCTGATTTTGAGAAATTTGGATTGAATTTGTAGGGACTGTATTTTTATTAACTCACATGTTATTTATTTAGAAAATTTTAGACTCTATCTTTTACCCATAGAAAGTCACTGTTATTACATAGTTGCACATTTAATTGGCATCTGGATGTTTATGGGTTTGTTTTAATTCAAAGTTTAAGAAAACATACACAGAAAGTTGAGTGGCTGAAAATATCACAGGCTCAAATTATCCCATCTGAAGTTTTATTTCCTTTAAAAAAAACACCTAGCAACAGCACACATTCCCCCCCCCCCCAAAAAAAAAAAGAAAAAAAAAAGTGTGATATCTATGTGCCACAGTCGAGACCGCCGTTTTCAGCCCTAAATTTCAGCTCCAGTGCATCACAATTTCAGAAGCTACAGAATTTTTTTATTTTCCCAGTTCTAGAGACCCCCAATTTTGTCATTTCTTGTACCAATTAATGCATCCCTAAAAGGCCACTCCAGGGCATTGTACTTTAGTTTTGCAACCAATTTTGGCCTGGTTGCTTCAAATATCAAATCGATATTAAGTTCATTGCTAGAAAAAGTGGTAATTGTAGTAGTAGTAGTAGTAGTAGTAGTAGTAGTAGTAGTAGTAGTAGTAGTAGTGGTAGTAGTAGTAGTAGTAGTAGTAGTAGTAGTAGTAGTAGTAGTAGTAGTAGTAGTAGTAGTAGAAGTAGCAGTCACTGTAGTAGTAGAAGTATAGTAGTAGTTGTAGTAATTGTAGTATTAGTTGTGGTAGTAGCAGTAATAGGAGTAGTATAAGTAGTAGTAGTAGTACTTGTATTAATAGTAATCGTAGTAGTAGTAGTAGCAGTATGCAAAACATTCATATTTCACAGCAACTGTAATAATATACTGTGCACATATACTCAACACATGATATGCACATTGAAACTAATTTTGGAACTAACAGTTGAGACAAAGTGCCCAAAAAATTACAGGTTTCTTTCAAGTTTGATGATAATGATCTACTGAAATCCATATATTTGAAATTTATACATTAAAATTAAATTTGTGGTTATTTTATAACTTTACATTTTAGTAATGTGAATTAAAAAAAAAAAAACGAAGAAAAAACATACAGACATCAACACTACATAGAGACTCACACATTTTTTTTCCACATGTTTAATCCTGACTCTTTTTTCTTTCACATTTCTGTTTTTGTCCTTTTTAAGCTCCTTGTGATGATTCTGGCCTTCATCTTGTGTCGTCAAATTGAGAAAGAATGTGACTACTACCACGAGTTCAAAAGTAGGCAGGCAACAACAAGCCCTAATCCAAACCGCTTCTAGAAGATCAATGAACTGCCGCACAACAATCATATTATTTTGACAATGTTTCTCATGAAACTTATATATACGGTTTGATCTTGATTAACCGGCCACGTTGGGACCAGCAGCCATCCGGATAAGAGAGATAATGTACAGTATAGGGTGAGGTAATACATGTCGTAAGTTATAGTGCATGTATATACAACACACACCATGCGCAAATTGCAACAAACCACACACAAGTGACACTGTATTTATTGTTCCCTGATACCCAGCAGGTTTCTGTGTACACTTCTGATAAAGGTGTATCAATTAGGCCTACAGGCAATGACTGATAAGTCCATTGTCCGGATAACAGAGAGATCCGGTTAAGTGATGGCCGTATAATCGAGGCTGAACTGTAGTCTCCTCAAATATGCCAGTAACAGATGTTTTAGACAAATGTATTTAAAATGTTTTCCATGTTGTGTCTTTCCTGAAACTTCTTCTTCGTCTTAGTTAGTGACCAGAATCAACTTGCTGATTATCATGTCTCTTTGTATTGAGGTAGGCATTTTGCATGTCAATGATTTTTATGTTTGAATTATAATGTTAGTTTATTGTCGAAAAATAATCTATTTTGTATAAAGGAACAAACTATTCAATAGAAACAAGAATGATTAAATGAAAAGAAGAAATGACTTGCA
>JZLH01S0048244.1:568-10668 GCA_001188425.1 Eucidaris tribuloides
GATTCTCAGGGATCGCGTGAACCCCACCCCCTCCGCGTTTCATACTTTTGGGGGGGTTTGCTATTCACATTACGTTGCAACATAAAACACCAAGTGGGACCCCTTTCCCCCTTTTTTATTAGATTTTTTGATTTAAAACGTAGATAAAACCTTTTTCTATTGGACTTGATGATCTTTTCATCACGGTCAAAGTTAGATGAAACACTGTCATACTATGTAATCTCCGTTACGTGAGCCATATACAACACAAACAGTTGGTAGAGTGAGGTTGAAGACATCGTTTAGCAATGTTTCCAGTGTTTCAAGTATAGTTTTGGTAAATGGCTAAAAACGAAATTCTTTGCAATTATGTGTGTTAGATAGACCTATATGATCTATCAATGCCCTGAAAATTGCTCGCTCTGAAACTCTCATTTTCTTTTTCTTTTTTAAATACACAAAATGCAAAATGTCGGGGGTGGGGGGGGGGGGTGGGCCGACATTTCTAATAGATAATGTACATACTGCTGCATGTACTCATATAATTTAAACAATACAATTTGTCGCTATTTTGATTGGGTTTAATGGAGTTTTCTGATGTCTGGGGTGGCAATAGAATACTTTGTGAATGACTGAAGTAAAAGTTGTCTGATCGACCATAACAATAGGCCTACATGGGCTTTAATTTGACCTATTAAATCCATAATGATTTTAATGTATCTGATCAGGTATAAATTTATGCGAAACTTTGTTTTGAACCGAATTTATTTATTTGAGAAGAAGAGAGCCTGTGACGAGTGGAGGAAGGGGGACGACGAAAACACCGAAGGCGACATGATAATAACCTCGCGCTGGGAAAAACCCGCCCCGAGGACACATATTCTTTGAAAAGTGGAAATTGTGACTTTAAAATCCCCTCAATCGTATTTATCATTTGAATACGTTTACATACCTGTATAACAAAAACTATCAAAAATGCTAACAAAATTGATAAAAAGTAACAGTAAGCTATTGAAGTTGAAGGATCCCTCCCCCACCCCGAACAAAAACATCGAGCTGTAGGGGACACGTCCCCTGTCCTCGTCCCCCCCCCCCCTCCCCGGGGTCTCCGGCCATGCGCAGTTTTATGTACATATCCCACTCCTGACACCAAAAGTGTTTGTTGTTGTCAGATGTTGTAACTCACCAATGTCAGTGGGCTAGCCACCTCCCGAAACAGCTGCAACACGTCGGCCAGATTTTTTCCAGACAAGGGTTCTTCATTCACATGTATAATAATGTCGCCTCTTCTGTTACATACAAACACATTCATGTATATACATTAGAATTGTATGTTCATCTTAATTGAAACAACAGGATTTAAGATAGATTGGTATAGTAGCGAACTATTCTTAACTCTGTCATAACTCTCTGCTCGTTTTTAAAAATTGTTATAAATGAAATAAAATAAAACGTTTACGTTTATAATCATATTATTTTTTCTTATTTTTGGCCCATCCAAGTTATATAAATGATTTTAAAAAGTAAGTACATTTCGGTTGTCAGTCATGAATGAAATCATTAATACATAATTATGTAATGAACTTGCTACTGCATTTCAAACATTAATATTTTACAAACTTACCTATTATGTGCCAGCGATGCGTCAAAGACGCCTTTTGCCCACGTCTCATGTTTCTATATGAATACATTTCTGTTGTATTCAGTCGGGGAAAAACTAATTAACAAACTATACTGCTCCCATGACAAAAGGGCATAACTGTCATTTTGGTGTTTTGGAGATATTGATCAAAATGTATTTTGTTCAACACGTAAAGCCCTATCCAGTGTCATTTTAACAAGCGGATTATGAAACAAAGGGACACTTCTAATTACTATTTTTTTTGTTCTGCATGTTTAACATGATGTACTGAGTCCCCTACACTATATAACTCATTTTTTTTTTTTTAATGTCAGTTATGCCCTTTTGTCATGAGGGCAGTATAGCTAACTTACTATTGAACGCATTGATAAATTTATCATTTATATGAAACGAATCAACTCCTACATCTAAACGTAAATTATTTTATGAATTCTTTTAGAACCTTACCTTAGTTTAGATTTGTGTGCCATCGATCCGTCAAAGACCCATTTTATTTGGTATCCTTTCATCTCTCTTCGGAGGTTGACGCCCATAGCCATGGATACACCTGTAGATCGGACAAGATAAACACTGACCCCTGGAGGGTTCTGGCCTTCAGTTGAATCCTATATCGAAAATTAAACAAGAGAGAGATGTAAGGGGGGGGGGGGTAGACGTGGACACGTTCATAAATCATAAATACATCCGGATATTTGTGTACACTGTCGTATCATCTACAGTATGACTGTCTTTTCTCTAATGTATACACAGCAAAAACAGCTGTTGAATTTTTGTTTATACAACGCTGTTTACTATATGAACTGATCAGGAATTGTTTTAAAGTTTAAACAAGTTTTTTTGAACAATAAATATTAAAAATTGAGCATTGCTGTTTAAAACAGTTGTTTAAACTTTTAAACAATTCCTGATCAGTTCATATAGTAAACAGCGTTGTATACAATTTAATCAGCTTTTTATTTTACTGGGTATATGAATGAAATCTCCATTGAATTCAGAGGCATTTCAGAGGCGACACTACTGTGGGGGAGGGGGCACGGAGGTTGGCCTCCCCTAAGGTAGTCAAAGCTAAGAAAATGATCTTTCTAAAGTTGTTTTTGACTCGCCCCTCCCCCCCCCCCAAGTTTCCACCGTAGACGTACTTGGGGCAACATCTCATCAATTTGACACCATTGGTGAATCTTATTCTAGAGGTCATGAGTTTCCATGGTATGTACACCACCAACTCTCTTATACTGCATGAAAATAATTATGCATCACATATTTTTGATATTTTTCCTCAATGTTTCTGCACCCGACTAAGCCCCACCTCTAGAAAACAATACTCCAGATCATCATTATTCATACAGTATTTCATTTGTGACATCAACAGCCTGCAACATTTGAACAGAACAATAGATGCCGTTATGTGCCTTTCAAGGGCATAATCGGGGCACTGAAAGTACACGCATCAACCCCTCCCTCCACTGACGTATAGAGGAGTTCCATCACTAGAAATCAAACAAAAGTTTGCAGCCCCTTTTCTGATGTCAACAGCTGATTTTCTAATGTTTAGATCCAATTCCTCGGGATATTCATCTCCCCATGCCACTCCAGTCTGAAAAAAGATGATCTAGATAATTTTTTTAGAGGTGGGGCTTAGTTGAGTGCAGAAAAAGTAAGGAAACTGTTAATATGCTATGATTTTAAGAAAAAATATATATGATGCATGTTTTCATGAAATATTGAGAAATTTGGTAATAAACAGACAAATGGACAGAAGTCATCATGCAGTTAAATTTCCAGGGAAATAAGTGCTCGTCAATTCTTGGGGCCCGCCCTCTCCTGCTGTTAATTAGCACAATCAGGAGCGTTCGATCCTGGGGTGGCAAGGGGGGGGGGGGTGGAGTCGCCACCCAAAGCGAAAATATGGGCGGGGGGGCAAGCATATCGATGCCCCCCCCCCTCATTTGACAATTGAAAATTCAATTTGAAACATAATGCAAGGATACATTTCTAAAAGTAGTACAAGAAAGAATGGTTTATATTATAAAAAAATCAAAAAAAAAATAAATAAAATCAAAACCATTAAACCATTAAATATAGAAAAATATCACTTACACAATTACTCAATTTTCAATTTCCCAGCGCACAACGTGCAAGAGTTCTATATGTCCATTAATTGGCGTGCGGAGCGCGCCGAAAATTTTTAACAGTTTCTTATTTTAGCCACCCCAATCCCCAAAAGGGGATATGACGCCCCTCAGCAGAAATTAGAATAACGCTTCATATTTTGCAATAACGATTCAATTTCGGCCAGGCCTGAGCCATGGAACCAAGTTACCTTTGTACCCCGAAATTATTGTTTTCCAGCTGGTCCATAATTACTACGAATAATATCTCGAAGTTTTGACAACGGCATTACAATTTTTTGGACATTATTTTGTTGACTTTAACTATTTTTACAGTAGGATACCTAAAACATAATTCTTGATTGCATTACTCTGTATCATAAATGACAGCTGCCCAATCTTGCCTCAATCTGAAGTGATGACCAAAACAATTTTTTTTTAATTTTTTAATGCTGCCTATACATAGCGTCTTTTTCCGATCTCATAATAGGAAGATTTAGGAAGGTTTATAGGTCTCACGGGAAATTGTTTGCCTGCTTTAGTCAAAAGAAAGTATTTTATTCCGTGTCCGATTCATATTTACTTATGTTACTATGGGAGTTGGCAATTGGAGTGCGAAACCAACCCTTTATGTAGACTCTGTACACATCCATGACACTTTGCGCAATACGGAGTTACCGAACCATGATATGTAACTCATTATGTTCGAGAGCACTTTCCGCAAGAAAAAAAATAGTACAATACTTTTATAACAAATTGTATGCGAATACTGGAAAGATTGCAAAACCGACGCCACCAATATCCGCTGACCTAGTTTCCAGTCTTTTATTTTGGTAAATTATATAAAGAAATAATTCGCTTAGTCCTAATGCGGTAAGGATTTCCTATCCTTATAGTTCCGCTTCCTCTCACGCGAGCGTTTAGCGCTATATTTTTACTCAGTATACGTAGCGAGCTGTAAAAACTAACATTTGATATCTAAAAAAAGCACGTGATTTATTGTTTATGGCCATATTTGATACTTTTTGATATTCGCTTCCGTTGAGTTGGATTCCCACACACTACTCACATCTGCGGCATAATTATTATAAGGTTGATATGTACTTCCGTAAAGCTACTGTCACCACTGCACCCGTTAACGATTCCGTCTGAAAACGAACGCGTACGTTTATGTGAACGTTTATTAGACCTTTTAATTCAGGTTTTTCAAAACTGCGATAACAAACGTATCTAGAAGTTGACATACGGTGCTTTTCCGTTCTGTTCCATTCTATTGTATTCCATTTGCCACCGTCTGACACCGTCTGAGGTAAATATTTTAGACGGAGGCAGACGGAATCGTTAGACGGCACAGTGTGACACATGCAGCCTTTAAGCAGAGAGGAAATTAATAATGCATGAAAAAGACGCTGTCTATAACATGGACAAGTTAAATACACTATTTGACATTATGGAAGCTCCATTAAACAAATATCAAAGTTTGATATCTGAACTTCATGATTGTGTTTGAATGGATAAATAAACATAAAACACAAAACTTTAGACAGATGTGCTGTCACTAGCATAATATTAGGGGTTTTGCTACTGAGTTTACAAAAGTGAAAATAGTATGAATACAAGGAAAATAAAGGTTAGAAAATTGTCAGCCTGCATACCATTTTTTTCAAGGGGAGAAACATAATATTTCAAATAAGTTTTAGATATCCATCACATTTTCCCACTGGGCTTTTAAAAACACATGTATGCTTTTAAAAAATGAACAGTTTAGGGAATCAGTTCTCTTAATTTTGAATATAAAGCGTTAAATGCAATTGTCTGATAAAAGATTTTGACACAAACTGATCTAAGTCGGCTATCTGTAGTCCTCTAAAAATTCAACTAGCGCATTTTTCCTGTCTACTGCCTGATAGGACAAGGGCAAGAATCCCTCCAAATGGAAATACATTAACAGAACTTCTTTTTTTTTCAAAATCAAAATTAGAGTTCATCAACAACAACAAAATATACTCGCTATTTTGATATCACTACACATACAAGTACAGACACAACTATTAAGACGCAATAATGCCTATATTATCCTCTCCTTCTTTTTCTTTTTCTTCTTCTTTTGCTCCTTCTTCTTCTTCTTCTTCTTTTGTTCCTTCTTCCTCTTCTTTTGCTCCTTCTTCTCCTTCTTTTGCTACTTCTTCTTCCTTTGCTCCTTCATCCCTCCTCCTTCTTCCTCTTCCTCAAATACAAAACCCACATAACAATTTTGAAATAAGTGTCAGATTTGTCATAAGTTACTTCTCGTAAACTTATACCTCAGATAATATAAAAATGGACGTAGACGGAAAAGAAAAACATAACCTTTTAAAAACACAACCGTATAATATCCAGTCATTAACACTATTAGATATTTTAGTAATCTCAAAAAATAATACATTAGAAGTTCAAGGTCTGTCAATCAAGTCGTTTATAATAATGTTGCTTGTTTGTTTTTGGTAGAATGCCAAATATACACAAGTAAAAGAAAAACTACCATGTTGCGTCACGAGACATCGATTAAAATTATGCGTGCTTTCAAGAAGGGAATTCCATTGTGTAATTTTCTTGGTGAAAGTTGAAGACAAACAATAACAACGATTATATTTCTGTATGAATGACGCATTCTTTACATGCAATGGTTTGATTTATTAGCTAAAACAAATTGAATCTAAATTATCGTTATTCGGTAATTTCTGACCAGATTTATTTCCTTAGTTCGTCCATATCACGTATATTCTAATTGACTTATGATTGTACCATAAGTCCCTGAAATTTTCCGATTAGCATTGCAGAATCAAAGACAATTCCTCCTTCTACATACACAGTGTTTGATTGCAAAACAAGCTAAATTGATTTTCCACCGAAACTGAATTAGTCAACACCTTTACCTACCTAAAGACGAAATTTAAAACCAAATTCAACAAATAAGGATAACAAATCTCGGGTTTTACTTTTACTTTTTCATACAGGCACGTTTAAAAACTCGGGCAAAGGAATGCATTTTTTCTACAAACGTTTGATATCTTGTCCAAAATATATTCTTTTTCCCTCCTTTTCTCAGTCGTTCTTTAGACTTCTTTCTGTATTTCTTATTCTTTGTTAATTTTTCGTCTTATTGCCTCCCCCATTTCTTCCCCACTAAAATAAAGCACAATACTTTCCTTCCCAATGCCGGAGGTTGCTATTATACAATAGGGCTAATGACATTATGAACAGTTGTTAAAATTAGCAATATATTCTTTAAATTTATGAAAGCAGCAATCTTTACTTCAAATACACCCGGAATTCACTTCCAATTTTCCATACGGCCGTTTCCTTAACACTAACGTCCACTTTTATTGAATAATCCTAAACTCATCCTAGTCAAAAATCCGTCCCGAATGATTGATTCGATATCTTGAAATCAAATTCACAGTACATAAAATAACGTTTATCTCCCTTTCCCTTCCAGGCAGCTCTGAAAAAAAAATTACAGCATAATACAGTCAATTCATCCAAATTCATACTAGATCCACATCCATTACCCAACTGCAGTCAAACCTGCCTTAACAATCACCTGTTCATAACGACCGCACAAGATTCCCCCGCAGGAAAATCTTGGTGTAAGTGCATGTAACCTTTACATAATCACCTGCTAACTCTATTGTGTGTGATTAATATTTAAGATGTATACTTTTTTATTTTTCCTTCAAACAAAACCATATTTAAGATACTGAGAATAACAGATTAATGGTTACTGGTAGATTGAATTAAATCTCTTTGTGTAAAAGTTACATTGAGCGTGGTCGCTAGGCTTCGTTATTATCAAATATCTGTCTCAATATGGCCGTCAACCTGTCCATAAAGACCACTTATAAAGACCGTTTTTTACCCGTTTCCCTTGAGCAGTCTTTCTACACGGTTTGATTGCAAAACTACTTTCAGATTCAGCATCCCCTCTCAGCATGTATACTGTACTTTCCCTGGACCCTCTCAGTTTCACGCGGTAATTATCTTCTTTTGTTTCTACAGCTTACAGATTTTAGCTGGAAGAATAATTAATCCTCCGGCTGTTACCCTTGACCGTCAACCACTTTCACGTGTCACCATTTTGTACGACAACACAACATATCAGTAACCCTTCTCATTGCCTATTTTATCATAATATTCTAACTTAGTGATTTACCATTCATTCAGTTTTATAGTTTAAATGATCTAATGTCTACAAATTGAACTACTTATTTATGTTGGCTGTTCATCTCTTCAGGCCTAGCTCATGGCGAGGTCCTTTTGCATCTAGAAGGTATACTGTTATTTTTCATGTACCGTGTTACACTCCATTAGTTTGTTTATGTACTGTTTATATAATGCAATGGGTCTATTTTGTATTATTTCAATTATTTGTTATTTGTTATTCATGACGCTGTATTGAAATGCAGAAAATAAAACCTTTTCAACAAACGAATACCCACCACCCCCCAAAAAACCCAAATCACCCAAGCAATTTATTGATAAAGAATGAAAATAACCAGCCGACATTTCAACATCGAAACATTTGAATCTGCATGTCTATATAAATACCGTATCACCCAAAAGGAATACGAGAATCAATGAATGTATACATAAATAAATGAAAAAACATAAATAAATAAATAAGCACAAACAAATAAACAAATACATAAAAATGAATAAATAAATGAGAAAAGAGATATAGTCGGACAGAAATATGAATGAAGAAATAAGTTAGTAAATAATCAATAAATGATTAAATGAATAAATAAATAAATAAATAAATAAATGAATAAATAAATGAATAAATAAATAAATGAATAAATAAATAAATGAATAAATAAATGAATAAATAAATAAATGAATAAATAAATGAATAAATAAATAAATGAATAAATAAATGAATGAATAAATAAATAAATGAATAAATAAATAAATAAATAAATAAATAAATAAATATATTAATAAATGAATCAATTATTTACTCAATGAATATAAATATACAGGGTAAATGAAACTTACACGTACCTGAAAAGTTCGACAGTCAGACATACTGAACGTCGTCTTAAAGAGCCGACAGGCTTCGGGTCGAAACCCCTTTCCTTTCCCATCATGGGCGGGATCAATGCTGCATCTCCCTTCTCCGGCACTGAATGCTCCATCCATGTCTCGCTCGCTGTCGGTGTCTTGCCATGTCCATGACGTCGTGGGACAGGTATTTCGGGGTTGAATTCCGTGATCGTTGATATCGGGCGGAAATCGATGAGTACTGTGACTAGATGACTCTTTGGTCATCGACATGCCGTAACTACTATCCTTGATGCTCGGTGCCCGATCCGCCATTTGTTCTTGTCCGTGCAATTCTGGATAATCGAACTTTTTTGTTTCCTTTTTCTTTTGGGGGGCTGTTACTGTAAGACCACAGGCTGCAATTTGCCTACCAATCGGTTTTTAGAAGTATACAAAACGTTTCTCTGATATTTAGAAAGAATAATCTTTTCTCCTTCAAAAGAATTTCAAACGATTTATGAGTAGTAATGTATGTTGATGGTTTACAGGTTTATAACGTTTATGTGTATATTCGCTCCTACTATAATTGTGATGAAAGAAGTCTCAAATGTAATTCAATTCTATCTACTTTGTTGCAACTTATATATCATTTCTGAATGCTTTATGACCTTTCCTAAATATCATGGAAAGATTCTAGTGAAAAGAAAAGTACCATTTTATTTTTGTGACTCACGCAGCCCAGTGAAAGAAGAAAAAAAAAACATATCAGATTTACTAACTGGTGTTGCTGTTCGAATTAACACGTGCCGGATGTTTGTCGGTGACATGTTTCCCCATACAACTTGCAGTTTTCAAAATAGTATTGTTTTAAATAAATCATAAGTTATTAATAAAATAGTTCAATCGATTTTTCTGACGTAAAAATAAATGACGGTTTCTTTGAAAGGAAGTCGAAACGTAACGACAAAACAAGCTAACTTGGCAGCTCACTTTATGCCGAAAGGGATTAGTATATAGACTACGTTCACCCAGGTAGCACATAATGTTTTCGTAACATTTTCAAAAGGTCTCAGAACTGTTTTCTAAATAATATTTTTTGATAACGTTTTTATAACATTAAGCCAATATTATAATCCTCATGTTTAGCATTTTTATAACGTTTACTGCAAAATGTTTTTAATGGTCGGTTTTAAAAACATTTTACAAACGTCGTAAATAACATTTTAATAATATTTGTAGAATATTATTATACAAATAATGCACATCACTGAGGGCATTAGTTAAAATTATCTGCACGAGGTAAACTGTGGAACAGTCTGAAACACACGAGGCGATAGCCGAGTGTG
>JZLH01S0048277.1:19384-24384 GCA_001188425.1 Eucidaris tribuloides
CGCTACGTCATTGATGTTTTCTAGTTTCAGGACTTCATTTGTAGACCTTATCAGAGACACCAGTAGCATGGGGAATCATGTAGCTCAGATTTTTTAAACTAGAAACAGTGTAATACGATGCCTTTAAAGCAACTACTGTGAGTGGTATGGCATGCATTGTTACAGTATACATCAAAGAATAAAACGAATTAATTGCAATCATATGTGTTTTAACCCGGACTACACGAGATATGATGCAGTATTTGGTACCCTGGGGTACCAACTAGAAATCCACCATTTTGTTGAATTATTATTTTTTTTTTTAGCACTGTACCCTGGCTTACAAAATTATGTAAAAGTTATGTAATATGGGTGAAAATAACAAATTTAGCTTCATTTTTACCCCATTTTTCATAAGTTTATGCCTTTTTATTGTGCACTTGCACAGCCTCTGCATCATAACCACTGATTTCAGCGATCATAACTGAAGAAAATACAGTTTTGAACACAAGAGGGCGCTGCACAACGTAGTACCCCGGGGTACGACAGTACCCCGGGGTACGGCGTGGTGCATCATATCTTGTCTCGCGTTCTATTGGAGATGCATTTTAAAGCCAAATCAAACTAACGTCTTGAATGGGTTAATGTTCATTTCTACGTATATAACTCAGCAGCTAATTAAAAAAAAGTAGGCACAGTGATTTTCCGTTTCAAGAAAAGGCCTTTTCCGTTTCCAAAAATCTGGAATTCCGTTTCAATTTGTCTGAAAAATGGAAATTGTGTTTTACCATAGACTTTGTATACATGAAAAAAATTGACAATTCTGTTTACATAAAACTTGAAACAAATATTTCTTGCTGTTTCTGTGTTTTTGTGTCAACTTTTTCTCATTTTTGTTCTGAGTTTTGTGTTTTTTCCCTTCAAAAAAAAAAAAATGGAGAAAAAAGAGGTTTTCCATGATTTTCCATTTGAAAACTCATTTTCCATTTCAAATTGTGATTTCCGGAAATTCTGTCCATTTTCCGTTATCGCGGAAAATCACTGTCCCTAAAAATGTGTAAAGAAAGTCATGTTCACTGTACCATAAATAATGTAATAGGGTGAAAAATATAGGAGGCCCAGCAAGGCCAGCATGCAGTACACTGTACTTGAACAAACCGACTCAAATAACAAAATTATGACTAAGATAAAACAAGAGTACAACTGTGGAATCAATAATAGCAGACACACCAGAATTTATGGTATTATATTATTGGTACAAAATTGTGTACAATACATTATAAGAGAAAGGTGTGCACTCTAAGACTGATTTAGTCCTACATACAAATTAATTAATGTAAATTAATTAATGTAAATTAAATAAATTAGTGTAAATCTCTTACACTCTGCACATACATGTACATTACGTACCTGTACATGTACATGTTTAATACATGTATGCACAATCCTATACAACTGTACTTTCCATACATGTGGACAGCGATCAGGTTTGACAAATTTATTCAGATGAGATAACCCAGATGATTTCAAGTAAACATAATAGATTGATCCTCCCCATCAATCAAGGATTCATTGTAGCCGGCCATACAATGTTCTGACAGGAAATTCCGGTGAAATTATTGATGATGAATGTTGATGTGGAACATAATTGTACATGTACATGTATGTACTGCATAGATTGTTCGTGCAAAAATAGAAATAACTATAAGTCTATCACTTGAGTACATCAAGCATAGGGAATCTATAATGCTGTCATTTGTCAATATGCTTTGTATAGTGAGTATTTGCCATATAGAGGCTACATATTTGGTCATGAATTATGGTACAACTGTGCAATTCTATGGTTTGACACTTACATGTATAATCTAGTTTCGTGTTGATTTACATACATGTACACATGTACATTATTAGCATAACAATTTTGAGAGTACTGTGTGAGTGCATGCAATATACAGTATTTTTGTGTGTGTGTGCATGTGTATACGTTTGTGTGTGACTGTGTGTACATGTAGGGGAGAGCAGGGCTAGTTGGCGCGTGGGGTATGTTGGAACATTGTAATTTTCTCTTACAGCTTAAATATTTTTTCTTCAATAATACACTCTGGTGGTAGGTATTGGCAACACCTCTCCACCATAAAACTTTGAGCCAATTAAATTTGATATGGTTTGTGCTAGAGGGATAAGTTTGATTTTTCGCCTTCTGAGTAATTTGTCTGATTCTCGAAAAATTTTGATTATTTTTACTAATGGCCAACGATAAAAATTCAAGTATTGCTATTTATATTTAAGCTGTATTTATCTATAAAATAAGGCTAGTCATATTTGGTCTTGTTTGCTTAGTTTGACCACAGGGTCTTCAAAGTCCCCAAAATGCCCTCGGGGTTAGTTGGCACTTTGAGTCGGGGGTTAGTTGGCACACATTTTGGCAGGTGTGCCAACTAACCCCCAATACAGAATCATGTGTTATGTGTGCCAACTAACCCCCAATACAGAATTATGAGTTATGTGTATAATGTGCGCATTCACAAAATTTGCATTCGCAAAGCCTTACTTTCAGGCGTTTTTTATCCAATAAAATGATACAGGGCATTCTTTGAAAGCTGAAACAAAATTGTCACACACGAGTGACAAAACTTATTTGCCCTCTCTGACCTAAATAAGTATGATTAACATAACATTAAATATCATTTCACTTGATTCACCTATTACATCATATAAAGATTATATTTACATTTACCAAAAACAATTGTACCTCAAGTCCTTATGGATTTTACATGAGATACAGAGGTCAATATAAGTTCTGTCACGTGTAGTGACCATTTGTTTCACTTTTCAAAAGAATGGCCCCTCACAGATGTTGAAAAATGTACTTAAGGATCCAAAACCCAGACCAGACCATACAAGACCAGGGCCAAGTACAAAATCAAGACCAGACATAATGGGAAGATAGAATTATGCAAACTTAGACCCTATGCAAATTTATTCAAATTTGAAAATCACATAAAGGTGCTTGTTCTCTATAAATTCTTAATGTTTCTGAAAATCTATCAGACTGTAAGAATTTTAATTTAAAAAATCTGTGTGAGTCAGTGTGTGTGCATGCTGTACATGTATGTACGTTTGCCTACGCATGTATGTATGGCGGTATACTGTGTATGTGTGTGTGTGTGTGACTGTATGTAGTAAGTGTTTAGTGTGTAAGTTTGTGAATTAAATTAATTAATGGGTATTCATCTGTTTCCCTGTGATTGAATATTATGTGATCTTTGTAGGGTAACATGAACAGTACCATACATAAAGCTATTGTGCCAACTTACCCCACCCCATGTGCCAACTAACCCCGGGGGTGGGGTTAGTTGGCACACTTGACATGATGTCATTTATAGTAAAATATATAAGAAACTAAAAAGGTTTGAACTGAAGTTGTACCCCTCATTTATAGCCCAGATAACACCCTTCATAATTAATCAATTTATTTAACTCTTGAGAGGCAAAATCCCCAAAATTGTGCCAACTAGCCCCGCTCTCCCCTATGTGTTGCAATGTGTGTGTGGGACTGTGTGATAGGTACATTAGATGTGTGTGTGTGTGTAGTAGTACGTAGTAGTGTGTGTGTGTGTGTGTGTGTGTGTGTGTGTGTGTGTGTGTGTGTGTGTGTGTGTGTGTGTGTGTGCGTGTTTGTGTGTGTTTGTGTGTGTTTGTATATTGTTTACATGTTTTTGTGTGTGTGATGACGGGTGTGTGGGTATGTGTACAGTCTGAATTAGGAATTGGTGCAGTGTGATATGATCATGTTAACTAAGCCTGGGACAAAAAATCGATTAATCGAATTAATCGATTACCTTTTTGCCGATCGATAATCGAATGCGACTTCAAAATAAATTGATTAATCGTCGGGTGACGAATAGTTAAAATGCCTTAGTCTACTCTAGACTTAGATGAAATTCAAATACAGCCTGACAGTCACTTAGTTATTTTAAAAAAGAAAATAAAACTAATTTACATATCAATGTTCAAGGCAAGGGAAACATTTTAAGCATGTTCGGAACCCAAATATATCATTTTCAAACCGAAAACAACGACCAGGAACAGTGGATTTCCAAATGGCGACACGCAAATACGGCCATCCGAGTCCATTACTGTACCATCACTGCGACATTGCGGTGGAAAATATTTTTTGCGATACAAAAACAAGACTTCAAATTTGAGTTTTGAAAGACAGAAATGGCAAAATACCGTAAATGTAAACTTATTCTTTCCTTTGCTGTTGTTACTTTTTATGAAAATTGTCGTCATGCATTCGAAAACTTGATTCTTCTCCGGTTATTTGAAGTTTATCGCACACGGTCAGTATTGATCATGGGCGTTCTATTTTGTATTACCGGACCGCGCGTTTCCGGTTCATCAGTGGAGGAAACAGCGCGCACTCTGTGCGTGCGCGCGATGGCTTCATTCATTGCGGGCATGATTCGCCAATAAAAAACAACAACCACAATTCTCGCGGCGCAGTCAAACTTCCTTTCAGTAATGAAGGGAAGTTTGACTGTAATTAATTATCCTCGCCCGATTCGCGCGAAGGTAGGTAGTGATCTTTATGCCTGAAACATCTCCATATTAGCATTATTTCCATGTTTGTGCAAACAGTAAATTCCATATTTTAATTTTCTACGGGGGAAAAACAATCACCATACTTTTGGGGGTTTCTGTGTTGTTCATTCCCAACTTTTCATCCGCTACTACATCGTCATTTAGCACGTTTAGTTCTTAGTCCCATATGCTTGTTTTCGCGTGTGTTGTATTCCGATTAATCAAATAATTCGATTACCTTTCCAGTCAACTAATCGATTATCAAAATCGATATTGGACCCAGGCCTAAATTGTTAACTACATGTTGTTACTATTACATGAAAATCATAATATCAAATAATGCAGTAAAATATTTTACTACTCAACTTAAAAAGCAGCTCATTTCTTTAATGTCTTACTCAATACTTAATGCATTTATGCTTTTTGCATTATGG
>JZLH01S0048277.1:29384-30963 GCA_001188425.1 Eucidaris tribuloides
GCGCTCCTGATTTGGTTTCAATCGGCTATCCCCTGAGCGACCTTTGGCTAACGGCTGATCGCGACATTTTTGCGGAAACGCGCACTGCACGTTTGACGTCGCCGGACTTTTCTTTTAAAATTTTGCTCTGAGCAAATGGAAAAAGGTCCGTTGAAGTTTAACGTCAGGATTTTAACCAAAACTCAATATTGTTACCCCAAGTCTCTCTATGAGAGGTGTTTATTTATATTAATCTTCACGTTGGATATGATTTCTGCTCATTTGATATCATATAGATGTTTTTTGACGTGCAAATCAAACCCATCTTTAATAGGCGAGAAGTTCACCCTGACATCAGTTTGGTTTTAATCAAAGGCCAGAACAATGATGAGAGACAACATTAGGGGAAAGTTTGCGCCCCGAACAGCTACATCAAAGAATAACAGAGCTTACGAAGTTGCAAAGTTTAAATATGTGACGGTCACATGCGAGCCAGCTCCCCCATTATGTCATGTAATATAAATTCCATAAATTGCAATTTTTTAATAGTTCATGATAATTGAATGAGGTTTTTTCATAGTTGCATGTGTGGAATAATGTTTCTGATAATATATTGAATGCACAGGTAATATCATTTTCAAATTTCTGAGAAAACAGCACTTTTATGGAATTTATATCACATGACATATGGGGAGCTGCTCGCATGTGACGTCACTAATACAAAACTTTGAAACTTCATAACTCTGTAATTCTTTGGTGGATTTTTGCCAAACTTTCACTAATATGTTTCTCTCATTGTTCTGCTTTTATTAAAACCAACTTAATGTCAGGGTGAACCTTGCCTTTAATTTATTGCATTGAATATTAAATTTCCACACACAACAAAAATGAAACCACAAGAGAGTATCCACTATCCAGTCCACACAACACTTTGCCCTGTTGGAATTCAGTTCAAAAAGGGACTTTTAGATGTCCTTTGATACAATCTTTACTACTTTTACAATTAATTCCTTATCCCAATGTTGCCAAACCCATGTTGATTTTGACAAGACAGTGATAGATTTATGTGTCAAAGGCTCAAAGACCCTCTCTCCAATTGTGACCGATCTCTCCGCATGGGACGTCGACGTCTTTTGTCAGGAGTTACCGAAACGGTCAGATCAATTTTCCAGCGAACAAAAGTCATAAAAATCAAATAGTCAGTGATATTACACTGTACATACCAGGCATATCTGCCCTTTGTTGCTCTTCCTTTTGGTGGTAAATGCTTGAAAATTGCGAGTGAGATTTGATCACAAGTATATGTTCAGTTTAGTGTATTGAAGGGACTGTAAAAGTGAAATTTTGAGAAAACAAGGTTGACACCAGGTTTGCCAGGTTTTCCGATTCTCAAACGGCCAAATTACCGGCCAAATTCAGTGAAAAAAGGCCAAGTTCAGATTTGATGCATTTTACGGGCAGCATAGCCCAGATTTGATTAGAAATAACGTTGTAATCAATTTATAACCGTTTACACCTTTGAAACCTCTGCTGCAGCCGAAAATTTGAGTGCCGCGGTTTACGCGGAGCCAGATTTTTCATGTGAAATTCATGCACACCA
>JZLH01S0048281.1:0-11404 GCA_001188425.1 Eucidaris tribuloides
GTAATTGCATAATTTTGCATTATTGTTTCAATACATCAGAATTGTAAGATGTATGTATACATTTATATATTCTGTGTTTTTGTTTGTATAATTTATATGATAAAAGTGGAAAAAATAAACTCAAACTCAAACTCAAAAGATATTAATGAGAAAAGCAGGTTCATATCGTATAATCTAAGTAAATGCCATTGGATGAATACATGTACATATTATATATATTTGACTTATACTTGAAATTTAGTGGGGAATTTAGAGATCACTATAATTACACATGACTATGGGGTTGTTCACACAGATATACTAGTATATCTGTGGTTGTTCACATGGACAGCGCCCCCATAAGATATTCATTTGCGACCAAAGTCGCAAACCAAGTTCAACTGAAGTCAAAGAGTCAAACCATTAAAACCACATGGCATAATGGAGCAGAGATTTTATGTGACGAGTGGGAGGGGGGGGGGGCGCGAATACTCCGAAGGCGAAATGATGATATCCTCCCGCGGGACAAAACGCCTCGAGGACACAATATATTGTTAAAAGGTGGAAAATGTGACTTTAAACTAATCTATATAATCTTATTTTCATCACATTTATCCTTTGAATAGGTTTGCCGATCAAAAAATCTATAAAAGAATGCAAACGCAAAATCAAAAATACTATAATTAAGTGGTAAAAAATTGTGTGTGTGTGTGGGGCGGGGGGCGGGGGCGATCGCCCCAAAAAATCGTTTTGCCCCCATCCCACGGATTCGCCGCCGAATGCATATAGTGTGATGGTTTGGACTTTACTTGAGAAATCGATTTGCTGGATCTTCTGCTCGCCAAAATCTTCTTATGGGGGCGCTGTCCATGCTAGCAACTCCAAACCGAACGTTTCGGCAAGTTTGCCGAAACGTTCGGTTTTATCATGGACCTTATTGCAAAGTATTTATAATTTCAACTATCTAGTGCAAAATCACAGATAACAAACGAAACATAAACCGTTATACGCTGATTATATTCCATACTATTTCGGAAAGTTATTTAATGATATAAATGCACGCCTTCCCCTTTTTACGAAAATCAAGGAATTCTGATTTTACTTTTACAATATTTGCCCTAATAAGAAAACCCAAACTGTGTAAAATTTACAACAAGATTCCTCGTCATCATTAAATTTTATTCCTTAATTTTTTTTAATTTTTAATGTCAAAAGTACTTATTACTTAATTTGGAATTGTTTGTTGCCACGCTCTCATGCATTGTGAAACATCATTATTTAGTAAAAGTTTTTACCTTAAAGCACACGGGGAAGGTTTGATAGGCCTATCCTACGTTAAATTTGGCTTTTGACTTTAGCCCTTTTTTTTGGGGGGGGGGGTGGGGTGGGGTAGAAATTTACTTTTATCTGCGTATATCTGTTCTATCTATCTATCTATCTATCTATCTATCTATCTATCTATCTATCTATCTATCTATCTATCTATCTATTTATCTATCTATCTATCTATCTATCTATCTATCTATCTATCTATCTATCTATCTATCTATCTATCTATCTATTTATCTATCTATCAACCAACCAACAAGCTGAACCAACCAACGAGTGAATGAATGAATGAATGAATGAATGAATGAATGAATGAATGAATGAATGAATGAATAAATGAATCAATCAATCAATCAATCAATCAACTCATCAAATCAATCAAATCAAATCAATCATAATCAATCAATCAATCAATCAATCAATCAATCAATCAATCAATCAATCAATCAATCAATTAATCAATCAATCAATCAATCAATCAATCAATCAATCAATCAATCGCTCAATCAATCAACTAATCAATCAATCAGTCAATCTTTCTATTTATGTAGCCTATTCTGTTCATCCATCTACCTATCTATCCATCTATCTATCTATCTATCTATCTATCTATCTATCTATCTATCTATCTATCTATCTATCTATCTATCTATCTATCTATCTATCTATCTCTATCTATCTGTCTATCTATCTATCTATCCATCTATCTATCTATCTATCTATCTATCTATCTATCTATCTATCTATCTATCTATCTATCTATCTATCTATCTATCTATCTATCTATCTCTATCTATCTGTCTATCTATCTATCTATCTATCTATCTATCTATCTATCTATCTATCTATCTATCTATTTATCTATCTATCTATCTATCTATCTATCTATCTATCTATCTATCTATCCATATCCATCTATCGGACTTCTGGAAATTGCAAACCATTCTCGCGGTCATAAAGATATAGCCTACCTATACTTAAACAGCAATTAGAAATTGAATCATTTGCAATATTTCACGGTCAACAGTGTGTATACTTGTAAATAATATTTATACACATTATTACGATGTACGAGACTAATTAATCCTTTTGCGGTATATAATAGTCCTCCAGCTGCTACTCCACTTCCCAAAGTATTATTACACTGTTTTGTATTTTTTCCATTGTATAACGCCTATTGACATTATTGAACGTGAACTATTGTTCTTAGTTGTAGTTGTATAAATTTTATTGTAAAATGTGAGACTATTGAATTATACGTGAAATGATAAAATAAAGATGATGTCACACGCTTCCTGAACTAATTGATCATGTGATACCGTCACTTTTATTTACTTTGTGTACACATGCGACGTGACGTGACTCACTCGGGAGGTGTCACCCTTATCAACGTATGGTAATGTTGTTGCAGGAGAATTTTAGGTTAGTAAATCGCAAAGTAATCATACATTCTTGCTTTGTATTTACCTTTAATAGTGTCTCCTGAGTTTTCGTATGTTTATGCCTCACTAAGTGCCAAGTTATAAGATTGAAACTGTTATGACAGCCATGTAAATTGTAAGCGAATTATATCGTGTTGTGTTACCATACAGAACACGTACGTTGTGGGAGGAGTCACCTATGCTTGGTCCCACGTATTAGTATTTGCGTTGGTAGTGGTGGATCGTGTTGGGTGTTGGGCATCGCGGAGGTTCATAATTCAAGCTTAAGATATGTCAGCCTGAGCCACTTTTTATTTGATAATAGTGCGTGAGCTTAACTTTAGAATGCAACGCAACCATAGCCTCCTGCGGCTGCGGTTTATTCCGTCAGCGCACATGGGAAGTTTGCGTTGCATTCACTCCGTTGAACATTCAAAAGAAAAAAAAGAGAAAACTTTCGTTATCATGATAAGTGTTGTCGTTGTGAACTTGTGACAGAGTTGCTGACAGTTTGTATACCATGATGCAGTGTGGATGCTATGGATTATCAAAACCTCGGGTGGATTGCTTTAAACTATCATGACTATTTGGGAGATTATTTTTTGAATCCCATTTCCCATGATAAGGCGGCCCAAAATTGTTTAGTTGTACTCGACCAACATACCCGATGCAATGGGGAAGACCCATTTCTTTTAGTTTTTTAAATCACAACCAAAACCACATGAAAACTTACATCAGAAAGTTGGAAAATATGATAGCGTGTCTGTAAGAATTTTGTGTCCTGACAGCGGCCGTCGTTGACCTGTCTCTGATGTCTGGTTTTATATTCTATACAAACTTTGTACTGCAGCCTATGCAGGGATGCAACGGTGAAGTACATGTAAGAACAAAAAAAAAAAATCTGAACCCGACCCTATTTTTTAAGAAGGGCATTTGCTGTACAACCAAACAATTTTTTTTGGCCTAACAATAAGCTCTAATTTTTTCCTCTAGATACGACAAGCTGTATTATACATTTATTTGAGGAGTAAAACTTGCTTGAATCTGTATTTCTTTTAACACTTTCTGCTTAGGAATACAGGAGTTGGTGGAAGATTCCCAGGACATACATTACATGCTGACCTTGACACTCTGAATCAATGCTTACAGGCGTAATAGGATCCAGTCGTTTCAGTCTAGGAGGAGATGATGATGATGGAGGAAGACTTATCATTTGTTTGTTGATGAAGGAGTCCATGTGGTGTCGGCTGTACAACCTCTTCTGAAAACCCAGTTGCTGCCAACTATACCTATAATTTCCCACATCTGGTGTGGTTGGGATGGTCACACGGTGATCGTGTCTTGACTTGTATTGCAACACGATAGGCTCCGAAAATTGGATATGGCTGCCAGTCGACCGATGCTCCTAAAGGTCGTCATTCTGGGGGATGGTGGTGTCGGCAAGAGTTCCCTCATGAATCGGTTTGTTAGCAACAAGTTTGAAACGCAATCCTACCACACGATTGGCTGGAGTTTCTCATAAGGACATAGTCGTTGAAGGCGATACTTTCACGGTACAGATCTGGGACACGGGCTGGCCAGGAACGCTTCAAGAGTCTACGGACGCCGTTTTACCGCGGATCGGACTGCTGCATGCTGACGTACGGAGTGGACGACCGACAGAGCTTCCACAACCTCACGATGTGGAAAAAGGAGTTCTTGTACTATGCCGACATCGCGGAAGGCGACAAGTTTCCTTTCGTGTTGCTCGGCAACAAGGTCGACGTTGAGCCTGAAAAGAGACAGGTCGGTGTCGAGGAAGCAAAACAATGGTGTTCCGATAACGGAAATGTGCCTTATTACGAGACGAGTGCAAAGACTGCCGTGAACGTGGAAGAGGCATTCATCGCCGCAGTGAGAAGGGTCGTGGAATTGGATCGGAGGAATGAGGTCAAAGGTGATGTTGGGCCAATCAATTTAAACAAAAAGCCGAGCAACGTGGATAAGAAATCAGATTGTTGTTAAATGTGTCAGTTTTCTACCTGTGCCCTGTTTCTAAATGCAAGTATCATATGTTGTAAACGGATAAAGAAATTATGTGTTTTTTTGTATAGTTACTCACCTGCTTCCAAAGCGTGAATGCTGAAAAAGCGTGTTATCATGTCATGATTGCTGTAAATGTGGTATAATTAAAGTATAAAAAAAGCGTCATAAAAAATAACAGATCAAGCATTTGATCTTATTTATCATTAATTTGATAATACAGAGATGAACAGCAAATTTATTCTGCATAAAGTATATAAGTTCACTGAAGTCAAAATGAATGTGAAAATATAACATATATCATTTACAGTCAGATTTGAGTGAAATCAAAATACATTATTATAAACTAGAAGATCACAGATCTTCATATGTACACTCGTGTCTTGATACATGCTACAATTTGTAACTCGGTGGCTGTGATTAATAAAGTTTTCAAATTTTTTTGGGGGAAAATTCAGTATGTTAATTACTTATAAAGAATGTAACCAACTCTGAAATTCAATCCTCTTCACTAAATGCTACAATTTAGATGTATATTGCTTTTGTTTGAAGTGGTAAACTAAATGAAGAAAAGCAATTTGGAATGTAATTTGGGGAATGTAATTGACCCCAAAACTGGTTCCCACTCCCTTTTTATCTACTTTGGATGTTATATTCATATTTTTTTAATTTTTTTATTTATTTTTTATTTATTTTTTTTTATTTTTTTATTTTATTGTTTAAATTATTTATTTTATTATTATTATTATTATTATTATTATTATTATTATTATTATTATTATTATTATTATTATTATTATTATTATTATCTATTATTATTATTATTATTATTATTATTTTAGGTTTTTTTTTGGGGGGGGGTAGGGGGGGTATTGTAATTGATGGAAGTACAGTATGTATACAATCAAGAATTTTATTCTTGTCCAAATATACAGTACATCTGCAGGACATGTATCTTACCAGATACTGAGTACATGTAAATTATATGTAAATGTTTTACTTTTAGGGATTTTATGGGTAAGATTTCCCATTTATAAAACATGCTGGTACAAACCAAGTGCAAGTGTACAATGAGAGTCTAGAATTTCAGGTTTCTTTATTGCACATAATGCTGTATCATTATGGTTATTTTTAAAACTGGTTAATCTACCATCATCAAAAAACAAGTTCTTTGTGGTTACCCTTCTCACAACTCATTGCATGAAAGAACACTCTTTTTCTCTGAAATTTAGCACTAATGCTCTAAATTTTAGTTTAAAAAAAAGTATAATTTTGCACATTCTTGCCCGTTTACAATTTTCCCTTGATTATTACTCAAATATTCAGATCATATTGGAATTAGTTGAACCTTGAAATCATTGCTGATGATTTTAACATCTCATTGTTTTGAATTTAGAATACAACATTAGAAAGCTTTCCGCTGCCAAACTGGAACAAGACAGTTTAATATGTGAAACCTAAAACATCAAAATGGTTTTGTGTATTGATGGTCATCAGCGGACCGGTTTACGTTTTGGATATAGCCCTAATCGCATGCGACTAATAGACTGTTCAGTAGTCAAGTTTGTTTTGCAGTGTACGCATGAAACTCCATCATATGATATTGTTGTTGTAATCTGAAATTGAAAGTATTTCATCTGGCTGGACAATGATCTCAATGTCATAGATTAAATTCTGAAAGCATCTGACCTTCTGCTCACACCGACACAAATGTGCCAAAAATGAAGTGTATGACTGAACAAATCTATTATTTCAGTGACATTCAAATGAAAAAAAAAAATTATATTTTTTGTGGTGAAATCTTACTAGTACAATAGTTCTATTAGCTTTCAAAATAAATGCTGCCCACATGCTACTGTTTGTTATTAAGGCTGTTTGGAATGGTGTTAATGAGTGCCATGATGTTAGTTTCTCCATGTATGTGGTCAGTTTTTGCACCAATGTGTGTATGTCTACATATGAGGTGCTGAAAAAAAAGATAGACTTTTCTTTAAATGTTTGCAACAAAATATTCATAGAAAATTAATTACTCATCGTCGCCTTCAGAGAATCCCTCCCAAAATGCACTTCAGAATCAGGGAAAAATTAAATTTTCTTTTCGGGGGCTACTCTTCCTGTTTCAGTGAGCTTCCAGATATTTGTTTGTATTGAACCCTATGGGGCAATTCTGTGAATTATTGGACAAATCACAAATTTAATAAATTGCCTCTATCTCGAATCATATTACATTTTTAATGGTTGAATGGGTGTGAATCATGAAGAAACAATGGGGACATCATTTCTACTCTAAATTTTATGTCTTCAACAGCACCCCTCTAGGAGAATCAGAACCAACATGAAATACCACATGTGGGACTAGTGTGACTAAATCTCAGTTTTATGAAAAACTATCATTTATTCTGCAGTTTTTCATGCCAAAGTCCTCTTCATATTGTTTTGAAAATAATAAAGCCTACACTATGCATAACTTAAATCTGAAAAAGACATCAATAAACGTCAAATTTGTTGTGGATGGACAAAATGTAACGTAACTAACCAGTTTTGAGTGTAGTTAAAAATGAAAAGATTTTTGTCAATACAGTTATACATTAATATGACTTATCAAGACACCAGAAATAGCATGAAATACACAGTTTGTTTCAGTTGAAACACAGGTGAGAAACTTTGAGGACAAAGACTTTTTTTCCATGTCCTCTTTATAGTAATGTAACTAACCATAATTAAAGTTCTTGTTATTACCCACTGAAACATGTTTTCATGATTTTGCTTGATGTTGTGACAGTACGGTGTCAGTCTAGAGAACTGACAGTACCAAAACAGAAAAATAATATCAAAGCATATTCATGTAAGCCAAATGTTGAGTAAAGTTTGTCATAAAGTGTAACGTAACTAATCACGGAATTGCCCCTATGGTTATTTACGGGGGCTCTTTTACACATTTCATGGGCTCTTTTGGCCATTTTGGGGGCAAGATCGCCCTGACCACCCGTGTATTTTTTTCCCTGTTCAAATTATGTGGCTGCCACCCACAGAAGCACAGGAAAGTCCTCCTAGAGGTCCCTTAGCTCCCTCTTCACAGTGGCCTTGATCTCTTTTTAGGAGATAAAATGGGTTCCTTTGAGTGCAGTCATCAGCCCGAGGATCAGCCAAAAGTTGCACAGTGCAAGATCTAGGGAATCATTTGTATGACCTCTGACTCTTTCCCAGAGTGAAGAGTGAAGACTGTTTTCAAATGAACCCATTTTGCCGGTAAAGAAAAGATCAAGGTCACTGTGATGAGGAAGCCAAGGGACCTCCAGAAGGAGGACTTTGCCAAGTGTTCCGTGAGTGGCTGTAGTGAATCATCCTTTGGGATAGATTTAGAGAAAGTGATTTTCCATTTTAAAAAATAGTCTTTTCCGTTTCTGAAAACCTGTAATTCCATTTCAACTTGATCTACATTAAAAATGGAAATTCCATTTTGTTATAAAAAATGTACACAGCAAAAACATGAATTCCCGTTTTTGCAAAGGTGAATTCCATAAAAAATGATTTAAGAACTGAACTGATTTTCTGTTTTTATTTATCAGTAAACAGAAAATCACTTTCCCTACAGATTACTTTGAAAAAGACAACAATAAGTAATTTTTTTGAATATTTTGTAATCTAATAAAACCATTTTGAGATAATTCTTGTTTCTTTTTTGTCACACCTCGTCACCTCCTATGAGCAACTTGTGAAAAGTTGATACATTTACAGTTTTATTTCACATTGATACTGAATCTTGTATGTAGAAATAATTTATGTACATACATGTATATGTAACAACTTCAAACAAAATACCAGCAAACAAAAAATAATAGATGAAAACCAGCTTTTATTGTTTTTTTGGAATATTTGCAATTGGATCAGTGAACATATTACAGTATATCTGAATAAAATGTTGAGAATTTTTGTGAAATATTTGATAGTTCATTTCTCACTAGGTACTTATGTTTGTGCAATGATAGATGTCAAGTGGAAAAAAAATGACTACCAATGTGAAATCAAATTGTCATGCCCTTAGAGGGAAGTCTGACATTAAACAATTGATTATGAAAATAAAAGGTGGTAATGACATCCGAAGTATTGAAATTGAATATACATGTACATTGCATTGATATAAGTTGAATTGTTCAAAGGACAAGAATCATCAGAATACAACTCATGATATGAACAGTTTCTAGAATTAAGTAGTGTGTAATTGCTATTTTTTTATGTTACTGTCACTAAAACAGACGTACGAGCTGTTGTAAACAGATCTTTATTGAACACCTGCATTCATCAAGCAGGAAATAAAAACTAAGGACAAGTAAAAGTGGACAACTGGACACATGACATGATGGCAAAGGTGTATTTAAAGTAGCATTATATATTTTTTTTAAC
The DNA here is from genome assembly GCA_001188425.1 of Eucidaris tribuloides. Taxonomy (NCBI): domain Eukaryota; kingdom Metazoa; phylum Echinodermata; class Echinoidea; order Cidaroida; family Cidaridae; genus Eucidaris; species Eucidaris tribuloides. Next base: position 9,156 of record JZLH01S0048281.1, read on the forward strand.
ACGAGGGAAAGAAATTTTGAGTTTGAAGCAGGGTTGGCCAGTAAATACCGTGCGGTAAATACCGCGTGGTAAATACTGCCTTGCTATTTTTGACAAAAACGGGAAATACTGGGAAATACTATAAAAAAGTTATTTCTTGAAGGATAATTCAAAAATGTAGAGATTGTTGTTCAGTAAGTGTGATTCAACACAAAATACAACAAAAAACTAACTTAAGTGATGGTGGGGAACAAGGGACTTATTATGATTGGTGGGACAGATTTTCTACACAGCCAAATCAATACTAAAAGTATGGAAATTTTAAAACTACCTGCTTTTATTTTAGATTTTTTTTCTTCAATCATTTCAGTCTGCAAATATCTGTATTGCTCCATAAATCCAGAACACTTAAAATGGCACACCCCCTTGACAGATGTTGATTTTGACCCTGTATATTCAGCAAGATGAGGGCTGCACCCGACAATGTAGCACCTGAATAATGTACAGTGTCATACTGTATGTATTGGACAGTATGTGAAATAACATTGAATTAAATTATCAAAATTGAAAAGAGGTTTTTCAGAGTCTTTTCATCTGAAATTTATCAGTTCAAGATGGTTTTGTGTAAGAAGAGCCCAAATGAACTGCGTTAATGGCCTTCTTAGTTGATCTTGTATAACTTCAAGAGTACACGGCTAGGTATTGCCCACGTATTGCCCAGTATTTCCCAGGTATTTCCCAGTATTTCCCGGTATTTCCCAGTATTTCCCAGTATTTCCCACCTGGGTGGGAAATACAAGTATTTCCCGGGAAATTGCCAACCCTGGTTTGAAGAAATAAAAATAGTAGTGTTCCTATATACCAGTGCAAATTGTCATTGCAGTCTGAAATGTGGACAGCATGTAATGTACAGTGGTGTGTAAATGTAATGCAACATGATGACTTAGGCTTTCTGGAGATAACCCCCAAATACCTCTAATTACCGTCATTTTAAAGGCATTGTATAACAATGTTTCCAGTTAAAAAATTTGAGCTACAGGATTAACCATGCTACCGGCGTCTTTGATAAGGTCTTAAAATGAAGCCCTGAAAATATTGCGGCAAAACTACCATTATATGCTTTTAAAAAGTCAAAATCATTGAGCGACCACTCCCATTTTTCTCCATAGACTGCTGTGTTGCAGAATTTTCATCAGCTGAGAATAATTCATGTGCCGATGTTTATATATTTTACGAGTGACAGCATGACTGTCTAAGTTTTGTATTCTATGGTCTTTATTTGTCCATTCAAACATTGTCAGGTATGTCAGATAGAAAAGTTTTGCAAATTTTTAAATGGGGCTTCCACAATGTTATACATGTATAGTGTCTTTAAAACCCTGAAGGACATGGTTGGTTATTTTCTGATGAAATTTCATTTGAAAGTAACTTACTTGTGGTATATCACAAAATACAAATGCAGTCATATTCAAGAGATGAAGTGAAAGTTTATCAGGAAATTGCCATGTTTTGCATGATTTTAGAGGAAAGGTAATTCGAGGTATTTTGAGGGAATCTGCAAAAAGTGGCAGTTGTCATGTCGCAGTATTTTTGCACACTACTATATGTCCCATGAAAAGCCTGCCCTGGTATTTTACCATCTTAAATGGAAACCGAAAGTTAGGTAACTACACTGTATACATACATACACTGGTATGTACATGAATGATTTTGTAATGAAACAAGACATACACTTAAAGGTGAGAGGGACCTTTGGTTTTGCTTTCAGTTTATTGGAAAACAATTTATATTTAGCATTAATAAAAAAAAATCATTTTAATACTTTGCAGACTACATGATATGTCCAGACTTGAAACAGAATATGTGTACCAGTATTGCTTATTTTTCATCCGTATCATTTTGTATGCATAAATGTATTGCAACAGAGTGCATTGAATGGTGGTAATGTGTTATGAAAAATGTACAGGGATATGAAATAACTTAATGTGTAGTTCACTTTCCTGTTGGTGATTTTATGTTGAACACATTTGTAACATGTTTAGTGAAGGTATGGTATTACAGTTGAAATTCTATCAGTACTTGATGACAGTGGATGATTTCAGATTTGATGTTTGGTTAATTTGACATGAATGCCCAAACACCACAATTGGCATTGAACCTGAAATCACACTTTGTTCTACATAAACAGAAAAAAGGCCCCAGTAATATTAACGAAGCCCAAAATTTTGTGATCAGTGCATGCACACACACAAACACACACGGTATACATT
>JZLH01S0048281.1:21926-61845 GCA_001188425.1 Eucidaris tribuloides
CACACACACACACACACACACACTGATTCAATGCAAACTGCACCATTTCATCTCTTGACCATTCAATATCATTTGCATAATTCACAGAAAAATTGAGAAGATGATATAACTATTCAATATTTTATTTGAACTTGAAAAGATCAAATAGATTTCTGGCAATTTTCATACTAAAATACATTTCCATACATTATACATAATTGTTACAATAGTTATTTTCTAATTTCATGCCACTCATACTGATAGAACCAGTAATGATATGTACATCTATTTATCATGTAAAATGAGTACATTATACAAAATCGGTAGAAAGAGAATGTGTGTTTGTGTGGGTATGCACATGCACGTACCAACATTGTGAGGTGAGGACATACATGGAATACAATTTCATAACCCCCACTTCAAAATTACTATGACAAATTTTAACCTCTACTACCACGTACGCATACCTTATGAACAAACTTTTTACCTACAGTATTCTGTTTTTGATAGTATAATGTACTATTAATATGTACTCTTAATTTTGAGACACACTGTGAAGGGTATTGCACAATAACCTCTTGGTATAATTCACTAGATAAATATCATGAATGTTATGAATGTTCTCATTTTACAGATTCCCAAGTCCATCGGCCATAAATTGTCTTCTATTAATACCAAATTTATATAAACACACATTCTAAAAGGTTTACATAAAAATGGACTTACAGTACACACACACACAGAAAAAACATAATACCAAGTACTTTACACAATATATAAACAGATGACTGACAAATGAACATACAATATTATTATATGACAAATAAACAATACACACATTCTTGGAAAATACCTATAGTATGTAATTTTCATTTACTCAATTACACTCACACAGACAATCAACAAATGTGTAACAAAACATTTTTTGGCAACATTGATATCACAACCAAAATTGCAAACATGACAATACAATGGAACAAAATACAACAGCCCACAAGAAAATTGTAGCTTAAAACCCAAGTATAGTTTTGGTCGATCAGACAATTTTTCATTGATCGTTCATAGAGTATTCTTTTGTCACCCCAGACATAAGAAAACAACATCAACCCAAATAGTGACAAATCATGTTTAATGGAGAACATGTAGTGGTTTGTACATTACCTATGGGAAATGTCAGGGGTCCCCCCAACAATTTACATTTTGAATAAATTCTCAAAAATAGAGTTTCAGAGTGAGTATTACAGGCGACTCCCGTTATAACAAAGTCCTTGGGACCGGCAGTGTTTTTTTCGTTGTATCAAAATTTTGTTATAACCAAACAGTGGAAGTATATAAAGATATATAGATCATAATTTTGGGACCTGAATTTCTACAGGAATTTTGTTATAACCGTGTTTGTTATAACGGGAGTGCACTGTAATCGATCATATACGTCTATCTAAAAAACAATTGCAAAGAATTCAGTTTTTACCATTTACCAAAACTATATTTGGGCTTTAATTCTACAACATGAAGTTTAGCATATTGCTGTTGTTGTTGCTGTTGCCATCATCATCATTGCTGTCAACAACATCATCAAAATTATCATCGTCATTGTCATCATCATAATCATCATCATCATCGTCACCAACATCGGAACACCATCAGAACATCATCATCACCATCATCAATAATCTCTCCCCCTCATCATCAGCACTAGCTTATCATTACACCTTCTCTACCTTTTCATAATCATCTTCATAATAATAGTTCATTCGTATATAGCGCATAATACGGATGAGATCAGTCTCTATGCGCTTGGATATTATCACCCTGGTCACTGGGATACAGTTCTAACCTGCACAATTAAGTGCACCATTTCCATTCCCTGGCTGAGCTGCCATGGAGGTGTGTCAAGCCAGACAAACTAAGTCACTCTCACTCTACCAGGTACTCCTCCTCCCCATCATCATCACTTCATCATCATCATCATCATCATGACCATCATGATCATCATCGTCATCATGCATCCATCCATGATCCTAGGCTACATCACGACCCACAACATAATACAACTGACTGTTTAAAATGCTGCCCACATTTCTGCAAATCTGGTCATACTTGTATGAAAATTTGTTCCATGCAGGGGCGTCGATCCATGTTTTGGATTGGGGGTGGGGGGGGGGTAGGCAAAAGTGCAAAAAAAGTCAAAAAATTTCAGTGTGCCGAAAAATTAACAATTTTGTATGTTTAATAGTATTTTTATGTCATGTTTGATGATTTTTATAGTGCTTTCCAATGCTTTTTAAAACATATTTTTGCATTGCATATTCCAAATTTTTCAAGTTTTCAAAATTATTGGGGGGGGGGGTCATTGCCCTCCCCCCAGGATCGACGCCTCTGGTTCCATGTACATGTAACTACTTGTCCCAAGTGCTTGGTGACCCTGACTTCTATCTGCAACTCTGTATATTGACACACTGTATATTGACACATTGTACGATACTACAGTTACAATGTAATCCCTGAGTTTTTGACATATTTCAGAAAGTGTCGCACAAGCTTGTTGAATCGGGATACACAAAGGACTTAACAAATGTGACACAAAAGCAGATATGTCACAAACACTAGATTGTTACTATGTGCATCATCATTTCATTTGCAACGACACAATGAATTGAATTCTCACATGGACTATATGAATGACAACACACACTTATTTATCATTTAAAATATATATTTATCAAGATTTAAAATAAAAATTATAACTTTATGAACACATATCATTTCCTCTCATTCATTATCTTCAGGCTGATATTTGTTTCCTAGACTATAGACACTTTGTACCTTCTTTCACAATGACATATTATTTAGGATTTGTTGTAACAGAAAAGATCCAAGTTTGGACTAGAACAGGAACAGAAGAAAGCACACCATACACATCATGGTCTACCGTGACAGAAACATATTATCAAAGGATGACACAATTAAGGGTTTTCAGATTACAACATTTCATTTTGGCTCCATATTTGACTGAAAAAATAGAACTGCAGCATATACTTCCAATACCAAGTGGGTTGCATAGTATTTCTATTTCACATCTTTATATCATTTCAATATTCTTTTAATTTTTACCGGTTTACCAATACTTATTTATTTATTTATTTATTTATTTATTTATTTATTTATTTATTTATTTATTTATTTATTTATTTAATTATTTATCTTAATTCATCTTTATTAGTGAGGGGAGGTTTTGTGTTGGTTACAATTCACAAGACCAAAAGTCTGTGAGACCAAAAGTGAGTCATGCTTATACATATGATAATAAAAGTTATGTTGATGAAACTTATAATTGTAAACATTGCAAAGCCATTCCTCTCAACCTTTGCTGCAGACCTTCACCATGCTCCTGCAAGGACATTCCATGTAGATAATTTAAAAGTTAGTGTGTATCAGAATGAGGGACATTCTGGGTTGTGGGATGACCCCAGTTGTGGTATACCAAAAAATAAAATTGAATACCTAAAATATATATATGATTTTTTTTAGATTGCTTCCGCTTTTTGATGAGACAAACTGTATGCACACTGAGTTACATTCATAATGAAGCGCACTAGTCAGCCTGTCACAGAGAAGACAAGATGTTCCTTTAAAGGTTGTTTTCTTGATTTTCACACTTTGAAATGGGTTCATAAAAAATTATTCAAAGTGTAAAGTTTCATATAAATCTTCACCTCTCACAAAGCCTGGGAGGTAGAAAGTCAGAGGTGGAAAGGCCAATTAAAAGTTACATTTCTATTAAACAATGTTGTTACGATGCTATTACAACTTGAATCCTATCGAACATTTATACTTGTCTGACTATCAGATGTGGTTCATGTATTAGCTAGTGAAATCTGAATACCTGCTGATCAATTCTCACCAGGTTTGAAACTCACACCAGTGAAACTGGACCAGTGCTAAGCAGCCTCTGTTATGGTAAGACTTTACCATATTCAGCAGACAGTGGGTTAAAGCAACAGCTGGCATCTGGAATCCATAAGTTTTCAAATGATTCAACATTTATAATTATAAAACTAGAGATGAAGCAATCATGAATTTAGAACTCTTGATTGTTACATATTTTTCTTTAGCTGAATCAAATCTGAGCAAAACTGCTTGTGTGCAAATCAAGGGTATAATCTTTAATGTGTGGGGCAGGGTTGCTCAAGTATCGAGTCCCAGTCCACAGATAAATAAAACCTTGTCATTCATTTTACATACGGAATCGCTGCCGAGACCAAGTCCCGAATCTACAAAATTGGACTTGAGGTCCAGACTCGACTACTGTGGGGTCTACATAATCTCATCAACTACCCAGGAGTACTGGCTTGGCAGCTTCTAAGATGTCCAGGTCTGGATCTAAGGAACGTCCCATGCCTTCTAGGACCATGATGGCAAGGATGATGGATGCAAAATTACTCTCCAGTTTGACCTGTAACGAGAAATTGTGAAAAAGAATGAGATACATGTAATCACTACCAATAAAAAGTTGGTGGCTTATAGTCTTGGATCAGCACCTTTGAGGCACTCTCTCATGGCTTTACCCTCCCTGATCATTGGACCATATCATGCCTGCACAACTGTGCACCACCTGCACTCCCTGGGGAGTATTCCTAGCCCAGCTGCCACTGAGGTGCTCAAGCCAATTTTGTCTCTAACAGGATTTCTCATCCTCTCAGGTACCCATTTATACTCCTGAAGAGGAGGGGTATTGCAGATGAAGTGTCTTACCCAAGGACACAGACACCGCGACGGGACTCGAACAGGGGATCTCTAGGTCGAGAAACCTTTGTCTTATGCACTAAGCCACGGCACCTCCACAGCTCAAACACACAGTCAAAAGATGAAATTCATCATATATGTCTGGACAATATTGCTTTCAACTAAGGGTGACAATTTGCCCCATCATTCTCCTCCTCCTATAAATGCCATACTTGGTTTCATGCCATTCTACATTGAAGTCTAATGGAATTTTTGAAAGTAAGTGACACTGATAAGTTGACAAAAATCACACAATTGGTTATGAGGTCACATGACATTTTGTAGTTATATACTGGCCCAATATTGCCATATTGCATACATCTACATATATATGGAAAAAATCAGGAAAAAAAATCTTAAAAAATGAATACAAGTATCATTAAAGAGGCATACTACGTTTTTGCGGAATTGGAACTGCCACACCATGTTTTCAATAACTATGGATCCACTACAAAAACGTTTTACTCATTCTAAATTTCTTTTTACTGACACACCCTGTATACATTTATAACACGGCACAAAATACCATTTGAACTCTGCTACACTCACCTTGTGATGAATGAGAAGGGAGAATAATTCACGTAACAGCTGTCCAACTTGAATCTAAAACAAGAGATGAAACATTAAAAATGAATTTAACCAAACTTCAGCAAATAATCACTTCAAAGCAAATAACTGAATAACAAATCTTTTCATCACGTAATTTTTGGAAGTTGTTGCTGTTCTTGTTGTTGTTGTTGAATACGGTGCAGCTCAATCCCAGTGGATTATTTGCACCAGGCAGTAGATGACGCTTTAACATCTTTCATAGCAATGAAGCTATTATAGTAGACTTGCCATAGCGTTTTTAAGTCAAAGTATACCAGTATACAGTAAATCATTCTCTAGTCACTCACAATACAATAATAATATATATGTTGAATCGCTCTGTCTCCTCTTTTGAGCATGAAAAGTCATGAAGTCATTTCTCATTACTTCAACTTCCATTACTGCGTAGGCGTTTCGTTAGCTTAACCATCCCAAGTTAATACATTTAGTGGTGGGTTAATATTGTGCTTTTTTTGTCATAGTCAGCGGACTACAGTATATTCTACCCCTTGTTTTATATACAAAATTTAGTACACAACCTTCATATAATTAAATGACATTATAAAAACCAACATTCTTGATGAATTTAATCAATGCATGAAAGTGATTGCTATTGCTAAGTAATTCTTTTACAGTAACGTTTTTTTTTTTAACCTCAGTAACATTGTTTCCCTTCCTTTGGCCTATTTTTTACATTTGATTAATACATGTTCTGAAACATGCTGAAACATTAAGCTGTAAGAGGTTAATATTTATTTAACACATACGTAAACATGTCTGAAAACAACTGGTGTTATCTATTACGTGAACAGTTAAAGATAGGATTCAGGATATGCAGGCCAGAAAACGGCAAAATGAATGGAATCATGTCAAATCGTTCACAATGTGAAGATTAGTATAAATAAACACCTGTAGAATACATAGTTTTGTTGAAAATCTGGGTGGTTAAACTTCAAAATTTGCAAAGTGACAAGCATGTATTGTTAGTTCCAAATTGTCTGATCGGCAGCTAGCCGAAGGTCACACAGAGTTTAACCGTTAAACCATATCAGTGTATGTACTTGCCCACTGACTGTCAGCTAGTCATGCGTACTGTGTTCTGCAATTTGAGCAAAATTTAAACTCATGGAAAGAACAATATTCTGGTAGCGTATCATTATTAGTTTTTCACATAAAACAATAAGTTTGTAAGTACTTAACTACCATTTGGTAATCATAATAAAGGGAAGTAATGGGCTTGCAAATCCTGAAATCTATCTTTAAGATGCTAATTTCTGTATTGAAAATGTAGTTCAATTTTTTTTTTCAATTTAGTGAAAGACATCAAGGATAGCCCATGGAAGGTGTAAGTATGTATGAAGTCAAAGTAATGCAGTATATAGGTGTCCACTACACTAGTAGATTTGCATCCTTCTCTTTTCAATGGAGGATGTGATGGGTTCTTTTACTTGGTGAGGTGTTTTGGTCTCCACATGGGACTTCCTGAAATTGATTCTAAATTCTTACCAAAGTTGATTCTCAGTTGATGATATTACTTACAGATAAATCAGTACAGAATGTACTCCAGTACTGCAACCCTGGGGGTGCAATTAATAGGATTGTGTAATACCAATGTGCTATGGTTGAGACAATTTCAGAAGCCACCAAAATTATTAATTTTTCTGTTCCAGAGACGAATACTTTCGCTGTTCTTCATTCCAATGCCTCCCTAAATAGGCTGCTCCAGAGCAGTGCTTAAGTTTTGGTAAAATTTTCTGGCTCAGCTGCTACCCCCCCCCCCCTTAATAATCATGACATTACTGTCTACCCCCCCCCCTTCACCCAAGTCTTTTTGAGTGACTCACCATTCCAAGTTGTAGCGTTTGGTTATGTGCTTTCTGCACCAGGTAATTCATATCTGACTTGAACTTCTCGACATCCTTACACTCATTGGCCGTGGCATGCTGCACAAACAGTTCGGCCACCACGTCACCCTGTCATCAAGCGAAAACAAATTGTATTAAAGCACAAGGTTAGTTTTGCCGATTTCATTTTATTTGAAAGCTTTATGCCCAAAGGTCATATCACACCAATAACAGATTCTGAATGTCTTTCGTTTAAAAAAAAAATTAATGAAAAATCTTGGGGGTGGGGGGGGGGGCGAGATTTTGGACTGCATTTTACATTATAGTGTTCTCAGCGTTGATAAGGTGTTAAGGTAATCTGAATTATACCTCAGCAGAAAGATCACAGTTTGCAGAGAGAATTTACGATGCAGAGCATGTTTGCTGTTCATCTCTGTATTATCAAATTAATGATAAATAAGATCAAATGCTTGATGTTTTTATTTTAAATGACTCAGAAAAGAGTGAGTCAACAGGACTTGAACTTGAAACCTACTGATATCCAGTCAGCGACACAACCACCAGGCTATGCTGGGTAACGGCAATGCCACGGTCTACATGGTTACAAATACCCAAGAATCATTCCTTACATCTGAGCTCATCATTTCATAATCCCCAGTAGGAACAACTTATATTAATGATTAAAAGGTTCGCCGACAAAATTTACAATGCAGAGCATATTTGCTATTCATTCTTTGCATTACCAAATTAATGATAAACAAGATCAAATACTTGATCTTTTCATTTTTAATGACTCAAAAAAAAATAGCTGCTGACCAGATATCAGTAGGTTTCAGGTTCAAGTCCTGCTGGGTCATTCTTTTTTCTGAGTCATTAAAAATAAAAAGATCAAGCACTTGATCTTAGTTATCATCGGTGTTGTAGTCGAGTCACCACCTTCCGAGGCCAAGACCGAGTCCGAGTCTGAGTCACTATTGTCAGAGGCCGAGGCCAATTCCAAATCACCACTCTCTGAGGCCGAGGTTGAGTCCGAGTCACCAATTCATATTGTAATAATAAAGAGCATAATTTTAACCTGTTAAAATTACTTTGAAATTCTGCAATCAATCAAACAGACAATTCTATCAAATCAACAAATTACTGAAATTATCAATTTGAGTAAAATTCAAACAAAGTAAAGCAAGAGCTGCTGCCTTTGAAGTGTGTGTCTGTGTGTGTGTGTATTTTAGTTTCATTTGTACCTTGCACAGGACAATAGCCGTGAAGACATCAAAGAAGTTCTTGAAGTCCCGTTTATCTAGGTGTGCGGTGATACCTGTATCCAGAAGAACCAATCTAAGAGGACTTGGAGCATCTCTGATGGTGACCTGGAATTCATCTATGTGGTCCTCCATGTGAATGACTCGCTTGGGTTGGGAGAGGTGTTCCTCCATCCCTTGGACGAGAATGTTGCCGGGGTGTAAGTCAGCATGGACAAAATTATCGACAAAGACCTGTATCAGAGGGAAAAGAATGGAATAGATCTGTAAATTTACGATCCAAGGTTTGTGGTTTTTTTATTAAAGAAAAGTAAACATATCAGATTTTTAAAAATTTTAAATATTATTATTATTATTACTTCATTAATTTTTCAACATAAAAGATGACAGGGACTAGAAAAGAGAACTTAATCACTATTATTCGCTAGAATCTATCCCCATGTGCTGAAGTGTTGATATGTGACAACACCGTTAATCCCACATTTGCTCAGGCGACAGTTGCTTTGGTGACAATATCTCAGAAGGCAAAGAGTTAGAGTTGGGATTGAGGTCATGAAATAATTGTCGGAGCAATTGTCGGTGGAACAAATATCAGACATTCGACAACACCACCACGTTTTCACCCGTCTGTTTTTTATGAAGTGCACGATTCTTTTATGCGCTGAGATATTCTGTCTCAACATGGGACCTCAGGCTTTACCTCCTTTTTGAGGGTTGGGATAATGGGGATACAGTGCCTAACTAAAAGGACCCACAACCGCCATGATGAGGATTCAAATTTATCAAGTAATTTAAACCACACATTGCCCCCGTATGTGGGAAAAGAGGTTATTTTCGAATCAATTCTTCATATAAAACACTTAAACCTTCACTTGTTTAACATTTTTTTAACCAATACAGAAAAAGTCTGATTTTAAATTTTCAGAAAGAAAGCAAAAACCCTGATAATAAATTTGTAACTTTAACCCGTTGACTACGAGATTCCGCAAATCCCCATATCCTTTGTACAGGGGCCATCCGGTTCCCGTAAGCAACGGGTTAAGAGTACTAACTTCTCCTCACCATTTTTAATATGACGTCCACTCCAAGGTGTGCCAGTTGTTTCTTGATGACATCCGATGAATCTTGGTCTGATGCGATGAATGATGAAATGCTCCTTCCAGTCTATAACCAATACGGAATAAAAACTGATTAACCCCGAGAACCTTAAATCATTGAATTTATTTACGCCTAATTCACTGTCATAATGGAAAAATTGTGTGCAAGACCCCCCCCCCCCAAAAAAAGAAATGAAATAAATAAAAATAAAAAATAAACATAATAAAAATATTACACACATTTGATAAAATATATAAATATAATAACAACTGCAATAAATATAATACAGTTCGGCCTCTGTTATACGGCCTTCAGTTAACCGGCTCTCTCCATTATCCGGACAATGGACTTATCAGTCATTGCCTGTAATTGATAGACCTTTATCAGAAGTGTACACATAAATCTGCTGGGTATTGGGGGAAAAGTAGATAAACTAACACTTGTGTGTGGTCTGTTGCAATTTGCACATGATGTGTGGGTTGTAATACTATAACTTAGGACATGTATCACCTCCCCCCTATACTATGTTTGTACATTATCTCTCTTATCCGGCCATATCACTTATCCGGATGACTGCTGGTCCCAACATCGCCGGTTAATCGAGGCCGAACTGTAAGTAAATTATCCTTTATTACAATTTACTATTTCTAATGCATCTTCCAACATCTCAGCCATGGCCAAATACTGAAGCAGTGCACTTCCCCACTTGTACTGGGCTGGAGTTTCAGAGTTACTGGTGTGTACACCAACACAAGTGTACAGCCTACATGTATGTGTCAATTTCATGAATTTCTTCCTTGAAAACACTATTCTGCTAATAATCTGAGTCCTCTATCATCAATATCTTCATAAGCGTCTCTTAATAGTATTAGTGTATGAGCCTCCACAACAGGGTATGTTTTGCTAGCCATTTTACCCCCTTTTGCTCAGATCAAAATTGATGACATTGCACTGACACGTAGAACATAGTGTGTAGAATCACATAGGCATATCACCTGATGAAAACACAGTCACCTGATGAAAGCAGGGTCACTTGATATATCAAACTTAGATGAAAAGAAGTCATGTGATCTGTGGCCAGTGTGCTGGCAGTTATTTGGGGGTTATTCAGGTAATGTCACGTTATCACAGTGCATGATAACAGGTTATACCCAACACGCGTATATTTTTCATGTATATTACTGCACTAAAACAGGAATTTTTTTACATACTTACTGACCTCGTATGTTTCCACTAATACTTCATCTGTTACAAAAGGCCAGATAGGTTGAGGAACTCTGACATATGGCACCTTGGTGAAATTTTGATGGAAACGTTCAAGGTTCTCTGCTTCTTGCTTGAGATATATCTTGACAACACAAATAAAAACAACATACCAGAAATAATTATACCAATGCTGGCCCTTCTGGCACTAAGAGATGTGATCTAATGCAGTTGCAGTCAATGTGCATAGTTTGTGAATTTCTACTGACTGTTATTGCTGTTGTGTAATAAGTGTATGTCAAACCAACTTGTAAATATAATTAATTTTTCATATCTACTGATAGAAACAGAAATTGTTTACTGTAGCTTGAACACTTATTTTACTTATGTTACCAGAATAATCAGAGAAAAAGAAGAAAAGGAATTTGTGATTTCAATAAAACAAAATTTCAGCTTCACAATTGGGAAAACACGGAGAAAGCTGAAATAACATAGAATTTCAATTGTTAAGAAAATGGAAAACCAGGAGAAGACAGCAGAAAACAAATATTCATTATTTTTTTTGTTTTAAAAAATTGAAATTTCAATTTTAGGAAATGGAACATTCTAGGGCAGTATTCTGAAAAGGTTTTAAAGGAACCCCTCACCCCCCCCCCCGGAGATTTTTCATTAATTATTTTAAAAAAAGACATTCAGAATCTGTTATTGTTAATGGTATCTGTTAACAAAACTACACCAAAACTAAACTTGCACTTTAACTTTTCTTCCAACTGTCTTTCCAACTAACTCTGTGAGTTAGAACAGCCTCAACTTCTTGTCCAACTATATTTTGAGAAATTGTTCCAAAATGATTTTATCAGATTACTAACAAGAAATGCTGAAGAAGACCCCCCCCCCCCCCATGACATCCCCCATTTCCTAGCTTGATAAGAACAAGTGTTGCACACAATCACTTATGATAGCCAGAGAGGTGTTTGAAACTTTCTTCTAAGGTCAGTTTCATAATACCAAATTTGTTCTAAGACAAAAATGTGCACATATGTAAATTTGTTTTCAGCAGAAAATTTAGAAGTTAGAGCTTTTGTTTTACAAGAAGTTTCAGAATACAATATCATTGTAACTCGGTCACTTTAAACAAATATTTTCTGAAACAATTTTCAATGTACCATCTTGTCTTTACTTAAACCCTTATTACCTCTTACCTGCTTGGTCATTAGTGCTTCAAACTCTGAGACGAGTTCCACCGGACTGAGCCAGTGAAGACCTGGTACAAGACATAGACACCTGGCAAAGAGATGGATGATCCTCAGGTCAAGGGCAACACACTCTAGAATGCCTGGGTGGAGTACCTGGAACAAAGAAACAGGGTAGGGGATTTATTTTTTAACCTGTTTGGAGACTAAATATGAGATATCTCTGGCTGGTATCAATGGACAATGCGTGTTACATCAAAATCAAGTTGTCTCCAATGGGCTAATCCTCTCCATTACTAGTAGGGTGTTTACCAGTAGAGGGTGCCATTGTCCAACCAATACATCAGTATGTGCATGAGCAGATTGCGCGGTGCTTCTACAAACTTATTTTGGCTTCCATAGACATTATACAGCGACATCTGCAAAATTCAGGATTTTACTAAATAAGGATAGAGTATCAAAAATATTCTTTATGATTCCTAGTGACCTTTACAGGTAGCATCAGAATTTGGTTGGTGTGTACGCCACAAATTTTAAACATGTCATTTTTTACAGGACTTTTCAATTCTCAACCCATATTAATGTATGGAACTGGAAGTTTGTTTGTCTAATGCCATAGTGGCGACAGCAAGAATTACAATCAGACTTTTTGATTTACATTATTTTCAATTATTTTATTTTAGTACCAGTATTCAACCAAAGCATTGTCCCCGTGATTGGGAAAAGGGATTGATTTGATAAAGTTGAATTGGTCCATAATTTTTAATACTTGTATGTAAAAGTAAAGATTTCTTAATTTTGTAAATTACATGTAACAATGGAAAAAAATTAAATCTTGATTTGTTTTTGTGATTTTCCAGCATTTTTGACACATGATCAATTTCTTGTGTATTTTTTGTTTTAACTTAAATCAATGACGTATTTATTTGATTTAAATCTGCTAACCATAGCAAAAAATGAAAATGTCTAATATCGTAGAAATAAGATTTAATACATTCTAAATATTTCAATTTTTCACTCAACATAGCATCAAGGCCTTATACATGTAAAACTTTCTCTAGTCATTCATGATCTATCAAGATGATTATTCATTATTTCATCATTGTGATTTTCAATTTAATTCATTCATATGATTTATTTTTATTAAATTTTATAAGATTTTTTTTCAAAGAAGTTACAGCAAACCTTAATAGCCACTGGAATCCATTCCTGATCAGTTGATGACTCCAAGTCACTCCACTGCTGTCTTGAACCATACTGTCTTCCATTTACTACAGCTGGCAGGCAGAAGAAATAAGAAGAGTGTGAAAAAGATATATCCCAACCTCAGGTCAAATGGACCAATGTAGTAATTAAATGGCAATAAATGAAGAACTGGCAAAGATAAAACGTAATATGCTTCACAAACGTAAAATTTGACAGAGTGTAAGCAATCCCATCCAACACTTCTTTCGAATGAGAAAAATTCTAATCATCATAATTGATGAATATAATTTAGGGCATGTTACGAAAAAAAAAATACAAAGAGTATGTTGTTTCTTGTGTAGCTTTTTTCTGCTCATCTTTTGAAGTCTTTCTTTAAATGCACACAAGCGAATCTTCACACAACAGTATGAAATTTGTAGCAAAAATATGGTTAATGTTACAAATAACTGGATGAACTTTCTGATATGAACTGTATGAATTTTTCAATTAAATTCACCTTTATATACAGCTGACTTCATATAAGCTTTGTGTACTTGTCCAACACACCCCGAGTACACTGCACTGGCAGACAATGTCTCGTCAGACTCTTGCAAGTCCAGTCTGAACACGTCCCTCCACATCACTCCAAAGGCATGCTCCAGTGCCCTCTCCGTGTATTCCAGCGAATGACTGGGAGCATTCCGGTGCAACTTTGACAGATGGTCGCAAAACTCCTGTGAGAACAGGTCCCTCCTCGTGCTAGACCACTGGCCAAGTTTGATAAAAGTCGGACCCGATAGTTCGACCGCTCGGAGGAGGACAGACAACCACACATCTTGGAACTTTCCGGGGAAGAGCACGACCAGCGGGTACGAGAGCAAAATCGGACCGAACAGTATAGAGTTTCGGATGAAGCGAATTGTTATGTGAAAGAACTGGATAATATTTGAAACGACGGTCGCGAGTACGATGTGCCATAACTTTAATCGTTCTGTGACGGTGATTGCCAAAGACTTTGCGGTTTGAATGTGAATGTCGTCTGTGTCCTCCGATATTACAGCAGCTTGACAAGCAACTTTGGGAATGCGTATGTGAAAATAATCCGTGCAGTTATACGCCGTTGCACTAACAAAACCGCAGCATAATGTCAAGGCAAATGGTTTATGGATGGTACGACAGCTGAGCCGAGGTAGGTGATGTAACACTGCCCTTATGGTTCCAACTCTTCCGAATTGAAAGGCCAGTCTAGAGACATGATGGATTATCATTGTGTGATGATAACAGATCCTGGCAGTCTTGTTGAATTCTAGGGCCCAACCACTCCGGCAAACAGTTTTTTTATTTTTTCATTCTGTATGGGAATAATTGAAGGAATAAACAAATCAGTCAAGGAAGTTGGTGTACATTTTACATTCAAATGAGTTGAATCATGTATGTTTGACATGCACAATAACTAGACAAATGAGACAAAAATAACAACTCTTCAATGGTGATCAATATAGACCTATGAGAAATTGTAACGACACTGCGCTGCTAGAGTTAACGTTAGATCCAATGATTTAATACTCACTTAATTTTCTTGGATACGTCCAACTCCTGCTGCACATAACTTACATTGAAACACGCCATCAGGTCAGCTCAATCCTCAAATTGAAGATTTATCACAAGCAAGGAGATAGCAGACAAGTGTAAGGCCGGGTAAAAATAGCATATCGAAGGGGGGGGGGGAGGGGGCATACGCCCCAACCCATTTTTTTTCAAGTTAATTTTAATTAAGTTTGGATATCTAAGTTGATTCTACGTTAGTGTCTTATTTCGAAAAAAGTTTTAGTTCCCCAAACCCCCCCTCCAGATTTTCACCGAGCATGCGAGGGATTTTCGCGGCTGCGAATTAATTTTGGCCGCGAAAATTTTCCACCATCCTCCTTCTCCCACTGAGCAACTTTTCGGCTGCTGAATTGGACGTGACCATTTCCCGACGGATTTCACCCGCCCCCTAGGGACAGTGATTTTCCTTTTGCCTGTAAATCAAACAGAAAATCTGTTTCGTCCTGACTCCTGTCCTGACCAAATTCGGAATTCACCTTTTGCAAAATGGAATTCATGTTTTTACTGTGTACATTTTCTAACTAGATCTATGACATTTCATTTTTAGATCGGGTTGAAACCGTATTACAGGTTTTAAGAAACGGAAAATCACTGTCTTTACCCCCCCCCCCCCAACTTTTTTATGCCATTTCTCAGATGCCAACTCACCAAGCCCACATCCCACAAACACAAAAACGAACACACGGGACCGAGGGGCGAGATAGGCCCTGCCCTGCTGACCCAGAAAATCCGTTGTAACTTGTACACGAGATTACAATTAACATTAGTGTTTGAAGGTTTACTCACCGTTGCACTGTATGTTGTGTGTAATACTTTTGTCAAATTACAATACTTATTGAAACACGATAGGCTTGCTAAATTCATTAATTATTTCGTCATAAACATGTGAATTAATAGTCTGCAAACGCAGAGGGCGGTTTACCAATTTGTTTCAAAATGAATTTTCTTTGAAAGAGAGTTTGTTTACGCTTGGATACCGATCTTTTTTTGTCAGAACTCGTGTATGATCAGGTAAATTTACATCATTTAGTTAGAATGAAAATGTTCATTTATCGGAAGTTGATATGTGATTGTGACATTATGAATCAAATCCTAACAAATTAAGCCGTTCTTTTAGGGAAGTTGTGGTGCACCACCAGTGGTAGGCGTAGTCGTGGTCCCACTCGTAGTATATGATGTATCTTTGTAAATCAATTTTCTACTAGATTTATTACGTCCAAAAAATAAAAATTGTCGCTATTCGAATTCACAATCCGCTACAATAAATGTAGACGTTATATACTTATTGTTTCCTCACATTTTAATATTTTTTGATTGCTGATTGACGACCGATTGACTGAGCAGAATCAAGACGAGACGCATTGTCATTGCATTGAAGACAGTCCACGTTCAAAAGTTTCCTGGGGCCGGTTGCACAAAAGCCTGACATCCTATCTTCGCAGACAACTCCAGGGTTAAGCTATCATGCATTTCACGAAACTCTGACATCGTAACTTCATGGACAAGTCCAGTGACAAAAGTTATGACGACTCGGGGGGGGGGGGGGCGTCATAAGTCAAGCGACACCAACGTCCACACTTAATGTGTGTAGTTATCGGCAGTTATTGTGACAATAATCATAATATTAATAACTTGCCTTATTTTTTTTCTGAAGTATTGAGACGTTGATGGTCACAAAACTTCATGAAAATTGCTATTATCAAACTGCCGAATGCACAGAATCTGATTTATTTAAAATTTAAGCCTCTCAATCTCCCATAAATATTGCTGGACAGGCGTTTATTGTAAATTATCACTCATTTAAATGAACAAGAAATCTTTGAATTTATTTTTTAGTGACAAAACTTTAAAATAAAATGTTCAAATTACCATTAAAAATAACATAGATCTATTGGCATATAATGTCTTAAATAAGCAAAATGTATACAAAATGTACCAATACAGAGACTGGTGCAGAAGACAAAAAACTTACGGTATCTTTGTTCGAACAGTACTCTATTTAGGAAGTGTTTTCTTTGTGTGTTTTTTTTAATTATAATGAATAAGTCTTAAATTTCATTGATGTAAAGTGAAGCTTGATTCAAATAGAAGTGACAAATATCATTTTGAACAAATTCTTTCCCATATTTTACATTTTACGGCTAAATAACATATTATAGCAAATTTCAAATGAACAGGGTTTCTATGACAAAGACTAATTCACAAACATGATACTATCGATAACGATTGTAGTTAAAGATGTTGTGGTTTCGTGAAACGCAAATTGTCTTCCGTCATAACTCCAGGCATCGGTGACAAATATAGCACATTGGAGATGTGACGGTTTCGTGCAACTGGCCCCTGTTCATCATCACACCTACTATGTATGTGGTCCTAAGCAGAGCTATACAGACCACATACGCCCTCCACTGGAAAAAAAAAAAAACGTTTGCACTGTGTGGATTGAATGATCCAGTCCCGTCAAAACTGGACAGAATTTTGTCCAGGACACTGGGCAGAAATTTTGTAAAATTAAAAAATAAAATTGAAGCAATGAGTCCTTCATTTTCAATTACTTGTATATTGAAGTCATTGGTAAACTATCCATATGGAGCAATATTTCAGTATAATTTTGTTTAGAAAGGTGAATTTCAGAGCACATTCTTGTACCACGACTGTATGAAAACAACCACTCATTACTTTGTACACAAAAGTATAGAGTTGTCTCCATGTGTGTTTATCATCATATTATGATTCATAATGATGTGAAATAAGATGATGCGACTATTATTAGTGTTACGACCTGCATGATCCTCCCATCTTTGGCTTTGCTCTCAGGGTAATACACAGCTTTACAAATTAAGATAAATCCAAACACATCTACAATTCTATCAATGGTCCAGATACCGGTATAGATGGGGAAAATTAAGTTAATATGTTGTGAGCAAGACAATTCAGTACACTTATTTTCACATCTTTTGTTTGAATATTTCTGGTATATTTTGCACTTTGCAGGAATCAAGATGTCGGAGTCTGTTACTCTGACTGATGCTGAAATAAGGTAATCAACTATTTAAATATAGTAATTGATATTTTGCTTAAAAACTCTTAAATTAAACAGATTTGAATCTTTGATATGTCAGTGATGTCATTTTCTGCAAATTCTTAGAAAGCATACATGTAAATTATACACACATGTCACAGGATTTGTGCAGCATGAAATTCAACAGTCTATTATGTATGCACTATGCTCTGACTTGACTTAATGCATTTAAAGTCCATGGTTGCCCATTTGTGTCATGTGCAATTAAAAAATGTTGGAACACTTAGTTAATGATAGCCAGACAAAAAAAAATCATAGGAGTAAACTAGAGTAAACTATGTAGTTCATCCTTGTACGAAGCACAAGCATTAATTTAATTAATCCCAGGTATATGTAAAGAGTGTAAAACGTTTTAGATTTCTAATTATCTCCTTCAAAGTAATGTTCAAGTTTAAAGGTATTAAAGGTATATATTTATTTAAATAGAACATATTATTTCTGTTATTGAAAATATTTCTTAATTTTGATAAAGCCAAACTTTTTTTTTTCATATAAGTAATAACCTGACTGCACCAAATGTGAGTATTGAATGCGAAGTTAGTCGATTCTATAAAATATATCATTACATGTCTTGTAATGTTGGTACATTTAATATGCATTCATTTCCAATGTATTGTAGAAGTCTAAGTATTAACCATTTTCTGTGAAATTTCATTTCCTAACCAGTGCTCTTGAAAGTTCTACATCTCCTGCTCACAGCCCACAGCACTTTGAGGAGACAGAAACTATTGTCTTTAACAACTGCAAAACTGGTCTAGGTGAGTTAGTAGACTAGCATTTATTATTATATTGGATGAAAATAAAGATGGGCCTCCATTTGGAATGGTAAAAGAATCAACCACAATATTCATGTAGTTGTCAAATAATACAGGGCTCCACACTAACCTTTTTGCCTGCTTGCCCATTGGGCAAGTGAAATTATCACTTTCAGATTTTTACTTGCCCGAATGAAAGATTTACTTGCCCGATAAACAATAAACAAAAGCATTAAAAATGATTTCTCACTAAATTTAAACAATAAGGCTTTTCATAGCATTAGACATTTATTAGTTTTAATTCTGGGGGTTGCAATAGGTGTTATTTATGAAGTTGAGTCATAAAATTAAATACAATGAAAGAAATAATGTTGAAATAGACCTGAACACATAATTTTAGACATATTTTTGTTGTTTATGGACATGTTTTGCTCATATCATGAATGATCAAAATTTTACTTGCCCAGATGTAAAGCACACATGCAGGGAACATTCCAAAACCTGTAAAGGGGATAATATAATTCAGTGTTCCTTCTAATATTGACTAAATTGGAGATCAAGTTAACTCATTTAGTCTTCAGAATCTTTCCTCCTATATAACTATATAGAAAAACGAAGGCCCAATAAAAATACATGTTTGCAACCAGCTTGTAGCTTGGTTGTTATTAATGCATACGCAATCGTGCCTTTGCAAAAAAATTGGGCGTCCAATTTTTCCCCAAATCGGACTCCCTGATATTGCGCATGTGTTGACACAGTGATGCATTGTGACGCAGCAAGCACCCACCGTACTGGCACGCCGGTTGAAGAATCATTATTTTGCTGCACGGACTGACAGTAGTGTGGTATGACTATGCTACCATTAACCAACAACGGTTAACCAATAATTAGAGTCAGACGTAGGGTAAAATGTAGGAAATTATGTGACACAGAAGGAGCACTGGTTTTATTTTTAAGAGGGGGATTCTGATAAATGAAGCGTTACCTCAGTTTATGCTGGAAATTCAAAAAAAAAAAAATGAAAATAAAATTGACAGGGCAGGCTAGGCCAGAATATGTTTACACTGGCAGTATTAAAGTCTGACACGGAAATTGAATGATTAATTTTTCACTTATTTATACCAAGAATCGAGGAAGATCTTAAAGACATAATAATGATAAAATTGGATTCTTTGTCTTCATTCAATACAAAATTTATTGGTCTTGCTAGGAGTTAACAAATATTGGGTGAGACGAACCAACTCCTATCTTGACCAATAAATTTGTGTATTGGACTCTGTGAATCCAATTTTATATCAATAATAGCATTGTCAGATTAAAGTGATAGGCTAACATTGTGGAGCTTCAATTTAAAAAATTGTCACATTTTGATATCTGAACTACATACATGTAGTAGTGTTCAAATGGACAAATAAACACCCTAGAATACAAAAGTTTGGAAAGTTACACTGCCAATGGCAAGTTGTGCATGAATAAACAATTAAAACTCTGGGCAAGTTTAAATAGCGTAGGTGTACACACAGTTAGTCTATGGGAGAAAATGGGCAGGTGAATCCGATGAACTTACGATTTTCACTTTTTTAAAGCACTAAATAATCATTTTGAAATACAAATTTTTCAGGGCGTCATTTTCAGACCTTATCAAAGACAATGGTAGCATGGGGAATCATGTAGCTCAGATTTTTTAACTGTGGTAAATGTTAGCCAATGCCTTTAAAATTTTACCAAAAAATACATTAGAAATTTATCATGTGTCAAAGAATGGTGGAAAAATCAAGATTTGATCAATCAAAAAGTAATGTTTTTATAGTACCCCATCTGATATAAAGAGCTACAGGAAAAAAGAAGTATTTTAGTTTTGTTGACCAATCTCATGACAGGTATCAAGATAGTGGGAGGGACCAACGAGGATGCGGCGGGCAATGATTACGGCATCTTTGTCAAACGTGTCATTCCCGGTGGTCTGGCGGCAGAGAGTGGTAAGTTAGGACGTGTAACATGCATCGTATACAGGTGTGTCACTGGAACTTTGTCAAAGGGGTGGGGGATGTACCCAGGGTTCGCTCTGACCCGACTTGTAAACAAGACCTACCCCCCCCCCCAAAAAAAAAAAAAACAAGAAAAAAATGGTCCTCCTTTATTTTACCTGACAGAATCCTTCATTTACCCGATCAAAGCAACAAGAAAAAAAAGTATCCTCCATTATTTAGTTTTGCCCAACAGAATTTTTTTGTGAACCCAATGGAAGTCGAGTCAACAAGCGAAGAAAAATATCCTCTGTTATATTACCTAACAGAATTGCGTATGACCTGATAACTCCCTAACAATTCCCAAACAATGTGAAGTGAACTGTATATGATCATATATTATCTTCTTAAGATCACTCATTCACATTCATTGTTAATGTTGGTTTATTTATGTTTGACCTAAAACACATTCAAGTATACATAGATATATATTATCATGTTCAGTGTCATTTGTCTTGGCTGTGTGTAATTTATCTAGAAATAAATTCAAACAGTTTACAGGACTGTTGGTAACTTTGTTATCTGCCTTTTTTTTATCTCTCCTAGGTCAGTTACAAGAAGGAGATCAAATCTTGAGTGTGAACAGAGAGAGTCTGTACACAGTCAGTAATGACAGGTAAATCTACAACCCATTCACATTTCACATACAATAAAACTGAAACTGAAGGGAAACAGTCAATGTGTGCTTTGTAGACAGGTGTCCTTTCTGTACAGGGTCATTTATGTGTAGTTTGATCTCTGAGGAGTTTGTTTGGTATCCTTTATAAACAGGGTGTCCCTTCTGTACAGGTGTCCACTTAGACATGTTTGACTGCATGTGTATGCACATTGCACACACACTGCGTGTGTATTCACTTATACTGTAAATATAATAGAAAAATGTGACATGTATTATATTTAAATTGTATAACTCTGTATTGCTCCTCACACTAATAACTTCTCAGGTGTAAAAGATGTGCTTTACTCTAACAATATCTTTGTCCTTCAGATACAAGTTGTTCACTGAACTGAAATGTAGACAGTATTATCATAAATATGTTTGCTATACATTTCCCCAATTAAATCCTTGTCAAACTTACAATAGATCTACATATTATATCAGAGTAAGTGACATAATCATTCTTTTCCATCTTCCAATTCTCACCTTTAGGGCGGTACAGCTGTTACGGAGTGCCTCGGCATCAAATCATGTGACACTGGTCATCACCAGAGGGCAGCAGACATTGTGAGTACTTGTTTCCTGACAGTCCACTTGGACCACATGGGGGGGGGGGAGGGCAAAGTCATATCTTGTGCAAACTAAAAAGTCACCTGTTTTGACATGTCTTTGAGAAGAAAGTAACTGAAATTCTGTGAGTTGTATTGCAAAACCAAATTTGTCTAAACTCATCACACATGTCCATATTGTACCCCACCCCTAAAGAGGTTGTTTGGGAAATATGATCCATGGTTAGGATTTAAAAAACAAAAATAGAGAGCAAATATGTGGAGATTGATTGATTGCTCTTTCCAGTGACTTCCAGAAGTATATTTTACAACAATGAAATCTTGCACACTGTTAGTAGAAATATAGTTCTTTTCATCTACTTGAAAGCAATTGTGTGGTTGAAATATTTGAATGATCTTTCCAGCTCACTGATGATCATATTTTGCATATATGGACGAAATTAGGGCTTGATGAGGAGTTTTCATTGTTATCGATTTTATGTTGAATACCACATTTTGTTGTTTTTGTTCATAGGAGGAGATTTAGGTTGCTGATTGAGGGCCAACTTTCTCGTCGGTCGGGGATGAACTCCAGCACCTCCAGCCGGACAGGAACCTCCACAAGTTCGGCTTCTCCCCGTCTCGCTTGTAAGTAGCAATGTTGTAACCAGGACCGGACTTGAGACTGACCTTTCCTCTGTCTCGGATCTGATCCCGGAACCCTAATGCTGAACAAATGTAATCTTTATTTTTATTTCAATTTAACCAAAGGCTTTTTTCTCCAAGCCTCGTCACCAACGTCTAGTGTAGAATCCTCCGCTATTTAATGTAGTTTTGATTATACACCCAACTCCTTTAAAGCTGTCATTGTTAATGGATTTCTTTTAAAATGACTAATTGTTATTCTGCAGGATAAAACTGTTACATTGTTGGTCAAAGAAGTAATAATAATAATAATAATCACAATAATAATAATGATAATAATTATAGTAATAATAATCATCATCATCATCATCATAATATTATTATTATTATTACGATTGTTAGATTTTCATCTAAACTTTGTAAAATTACTTGTTTTCTATTGAATATATTCCTTTTCGACACTAGATCGAACAGTCTCATCGGGTGAAGGGTCTCAAGCCTCGTCACCAACGTCTAGTGTAGAATCCTCCTCTTTATCGACACTGGATCATGGCATAGAGAGTGGTGGTTACAGGTACACAAACAAAAATTAAAATGGAAGAAAATATTAATTTATTTTTCACATTATCTGTCTTGTCCATTTCTACGCCTCCGTATTAAAGGTACTGAAGGCATCGTGTCTTTAGGCTGTGAAAACCAATGGGGAGTTTCCCCACACTTTCATCAAAAAAAGTGGCAGAATTGCCAATTGAAGAATTTTCCACATTAAAGATTGAATGAAATGTTAATTATTCATAACACTTAACCCTGTGTGCGTGAATGCTGCATGTATGCACAATCATACGATTAAATTGAACAATCAGAATAATTTTTTTTCTCCTTCACCTTTGTGTAGGAGACACTAAAAAATACCTATTGCGCCTAAGTAACATCTATACTAAAATTACCATTTTCAATACTGCAACAAGGAAAGCAAAATTCAAAGCAAATATGAAAAAAAACAGTTGTCATTATTAATCCCTCAAAATAAATTCAGCATGTAAAGAGTTAAATGGCCAGATTTGTTCAAACCTTCACAATTATATTGTTCTTACCATTCTTCATTCTCAGAATGCACGGAAATGTCTGATATTAATTGGTCTTTAATCTAGTTTTTTTTTTTTTTTTAGGGGGGGGTAGTTATATTGTGTGATGCCTAAAATCTTTATAATACTTGTTACATACTGACAGGAAAAATGTGCTCCAGATTGTGATCAGTAAAGTGGCCGGCTTGGGACTTCACCTGGTGGGCGGGACCAACAGACCTGAGGGGCCGGCCGTCTACATTGACAAGGTGTTGGAAGGAGGGGACTGCTATATTGTAAGTACACAGTGGGTGATTTCAATTTCGGTGTTGAAATTTGGTGTTGGTATTGTAACAACACCAACACCAGCTAGAACACCAAACTTGAAATAGGCCTAATGTTGAGGTTAATGGGAATTGATGTTGTGGAAAACAGAAACTTCTGGCCCTAACTTAGGTTAGCCTATATTTTCTGTTGTTCAGAGGAGGATAATCTCTTCATCAGTATCATGGCCAGAGGGCAGCACAGGAGGCATTTGCTCTCCCCCTCCCCACCCCCACACACACAATGGTTTTGGGGAGGTTTTATCAGTACATTTGGAAATGTATTAGTACACTAGGATGAAAAAACAAAATTTCTTAGAACCGACAACTCAAATTTGTGGAACTCAGGAGCATCAGATTTTAAGACCTACAATTTCCCCATTTTCCTCTCCCACACCTCCATCTGGGAATCACTCAGTATGCTCACTCTTGGAATCATGCTTATGCTAGTCTTACCTACAGATACCAGAAAGTGGATGATTGTATTTCTGCTGGATTATCATGTGTGTGTGTGTGTGTGTGTGTGTGTGTGTGTGTGTGTGTGTGTGTGTGTGTGTGTGTGTGTGTGTGTGTATGTGTGTGTGCGTGTGTGTGTGTGATTTCAGATTTCTTCCCCCCCCCCCTCCCTCCCCCCCATACCAAGAAGCTGGCTATGCCATTGCTGTTCATTAATCTCATGAACTGAAGAACATACATGCATATTTTTGCCACCAATACAAGTTGTGCTGTGCCCGAGATTGTTTAACCCCTTGGAGATGGTTCGATTTTGACATAACACGCATTCGCCATAGACCCCAACCCGAGATATCTTGTACTTAGTCTCCAACGGGTTAACTTTTGTTTTGTTTTTGACAGGATGGTAGACTGAGAGCCTTTGATCAACTGGTGGCTATCAATGAGCATTCCCTGGTAGGTGTGACCCTGGAAGAAGCCAAATCCATCCTGACCAGAATCAGTATCAGGTAAAAAGAAAAAAGGAAAAATGAGGATCAAATCATGAATTCATGAAGATATGGATGGATTTGTATTTAGAAATTTGTAGTAATTAGTAATTTGTAGTAATTATAGTTGTAGTAGGAGTAGTAGTTCAACAGTAGTAGTATTAGTAATATTAGTAGAAGTGTAGTAATAGTAGTAGAATAGTAATAGTAGTAGTAGGGGTAGTAGTAGTAGAAGTAGTAGTAATAGTAGTAGTAGTAGTAGTAGTAGTAGTAGTAGTAGTAGCAATAAAATGGTATTAGAAGTAGTAGTTGTAATAGTAGTAGTAGGAGGAGTAGGAGGAGTAGTAGTAGAGCAGTAGTAGTAATATTGGTAAAATTGTAGTAGTTGCAGTTTTAATTTATAAAAAAAAAAATTGAATGTTTTAGTGTTTTTAATAATGGGTAGATTCACACTCTCTCGAATTACCCCCTTTCCCACCTATATGTGCAACCTTTGGGTTAATTAGCTTAAAAAGTCTAAAAAGTCAATTTGGATTTTAAAAAATCTGATTTGAATAAAAAGAAAAAAGTCATATTTTTTATATATATAAAATCATCAACCCTGGTATATTGGCATGTTGACACAAATTTAGAAATGGGAACTGCATGATAAAAAAGTGTTACTCTTTCTTTGACACAGGCCTGACTTGAACTCTGTGACAGTCTCCTACATCCCTGGTGCGAGAACTCCAGTCCGAGACCGCAATGTCACGCCCAGTTCCCATCCGTCCGGAACCAGCTCCCGACAGTTGTCACCGGACCCCCACTCATACCACCCCTCCCCGCAGCTCGGTGGTGCGACCCACCCGAATCTGTCCAAGACCTCTCCTCACCCGATGTACCAATTGCCGTCAAGCCCACCCACCCCTCTCTCAATCCCTGCCCTTGAGGGGTGTGGCTCCCCTCAATAATGCCCCTCATCTTCAAGGGTCGGGCTACTCCCCCACACCACAGTCGGGAGTTCCATGGCATCCACTGTCTGCAACTCAGCCCTTGGAAGGTGCCACTGTGGGAGCGGGGGTGATGATGCAGGAACCACTACCAGAGAGGAGATCACCAGCCGTTGGTCAGCCCGCCCAGACTCCTCCCATCAATCATGCAGAAATGAATGCATATGGACAGGGTGAGCAATATGAAATCACTGGATGAAAAATTACAGCTTCTTTATGTTAGCTACTATTAAACCCAGTGTATGTAGTTTCAGTCAATCTGACCCATTTTCCAACATCACACCAGATATCACAAAATAACATAAAAACTACCCAGAATTCTTTAGAATAACACATTTTGATATTTAAGTGATCAGCAAGTACATATTCTTATGTAAGTGTGATATTTCTATTTCTTTCTTTACAATTTTCAGAGCCTTGATAGATTATAATTGTTTTTCTATCTAAAAAAAAGTGCAGTTCCAATGTTTCTTTATATATTGTACAGAGATCACTGCCTCGGCCCATACGAAGCAAAAACAAACAAACACCCCCTCCTCCCACCCATAGATGTAATCAACATGTGATAACACAAGCTGTGAATTTAGTATTTTCACATCTTTCAGAAAAGTCATACAGATGTCCACTTGGGATATATACATGTAGATAATTATATTGTTTACTTCAGTAGTTGTATAATGTATTTGATTCAATCTTTCAACCGATTTGTTTTCACGTTCAGGTACCTTCCCCCAGATGCAGCCCCCCTCCTCCCTACCCCGTCACATGCAGAAGAGTGTCTTCATGGAACCCAAGATGTCTTCCACTCCCGAAGGAGCAGGTATCAATGGTGAGTGGGATGGTTTTAGGACAAGCCCCCCCCCAACCATGACAACTAACCCCCAGACAGTTGTCCCCCTGGTGACCCCACATTTGCTCTGGCGACAATTGCTTCAGTGACAATAACGCAGAAGACTAAGAGTTAGGGTTAGGGTTCCCATTGAGTTTCTAGCTCAGAATACTGATAGGGTTAGTGTTTGGGTTAGGGTTAGGTTTAGTGTTAGAGTTGAGGTCAGGGTTAGTGCATGGAATTATCATTGGAGCAATTATCGCCAGAGCAAATGTCATGGAATCATCCTCCTAGGACAGTTACTAGGGGTGGGGGAGGAGGTAGTTTTCCTTAAAGGTGATGGTCCAAGCGGGATAATTGTCTCAGGGGTAGTTGTCCTAAGAGAGGTATTTTGTGGGGGGGGGGGTAATTTTCTGGGTGATAATTTTCCAGGGCATAGTTATCTGGATACACATTGGAAACACTTGATATCATATTACATTACAGAGCGTTTTCATAGTGTTCACTGTTTGACTTTATTTTTTTTCTAAAGTAAATTTGTGAAACTTTTTAGAAACTTGATAATGAATTCAATTTGTGTATAATTTCTTGATACATTGTGTCATTGGGTCTATTACTCATTCCCCATTTCTGAAATAAAAACACATTTCCCCAATATTTCATTGGTGACTCAGACAAACATGACAACTCATGCACAAGTCAAATCAATATATGGCAACTAAAATAACATCCAATGTTATATTTCCTATTCTCTCTTTGGTTTCTGTATTTCAGGTCTTCCAGTCAATCAACCTTTCCCCTTACCCCCGGGGGGTGATCCCTCCCCGGTACTACCCCCGTACAGCCTCAGCCAACACTCTATGCAGCCCATCCAGTACTCCCAGTATTCCACCTCCCCAATCCATCACAGCCCAAGGCCAATATCACGCAGCAGGAGGTTATCTATTGATCCTCAGATCAGACTCAAGATGGACAAACTGCAAACGGTAAGTTGTGCTTTATGAGTGTCATTTTTGTCTTGTCCTGCAAAGGTGGAGTCGAGACAGGGATCCAAGTGGCATCCATTTGTATGTTTATTGTCTGTCAAAAAGTTAAAGTTAAAGTTAACTTGTAAGACTGTCTTGTGACAAATAACTGTAGAACCATTACCCCAATTGCAGCCAAACTTGGGTTAGAGATGCACTTGGGAGATCTTCATGTTTATAGTGTTGCCCAAGGTCACATGCTAAGCTCGAATGTCAGCAAAGGTCACATGTTAAAGCGGAGTGACATGATTGGGAGAAATTTAGAAGTGCCTCCAGAACCAAACTAGTTGAAAGATATATCAAAGATATACATGCTGGAGTATATTTGCTAGCTGGAAGGATTTGTCTTGAATTTGTTTACTTAAGGGGAATCAAGCATGGACACACCAGTACTGAATTTCTCTCATGCCTGAGAGAAATTATTCCCATAGAAAGCAACACAGCACATCTGTCATTCACAAGGCATTCTGATGGTAGTTCTTCGAAAATGAGTTGACTTTTGACAACAAAATTTTCACTGTGGAATCCTTGGATAGTTTACTTGATTCTAGAACAGTTTTATCCAAAGTTAAGAACTACCCCCAATCACATCATTTACTTTAAAGTTAATCTGTGAGACTCGTAATATCTCTAGGAAACTCTATGGAAAAAAAAATATTTAAAGGAAAATATCCAACATATTCTCATTATTTTTATCAGTAATTTGGTGAGGGTAATTATTGCTATATTAAACACAAGTGTAATATCAAATAGCACAACTGTCATTCTTTTCTTTCTTTCACAATAATTGAAAAGGTACCATTTGTGGTGCAAAATTGTGCCAGCGACACATTAAGAATTCAAATACAGTCATGTGATGATTTCATTGAATGCTTGTTTGTTTGTTTGTCCAGGCCTTGGCTTATCTTGGTATCCAGCCAACAGAAGAACAAAATCAAGAATTACGAAGACGGCTGAGTATTGACCAAGACGGGATGGTGCCTTATGGTGGTAAGTAAAAAAAAAAACAGAGTGCGGCATAGAGATGTAGTTTTATCAGGGTTGGTGATAGTTTGGTTTTTAAAGAAATAGATCACACACCAAAATAAGAGTTTAGAAATATTTTGATCAATTGTTTTGATATATGTTTAAATAATTAATCTAAATAGTGCCTTCATATTGGGGAAAAAAGTAATTGATTTGATAGAATTTAAAACAATCCATTATTCAAAACACTTGAATGCATACTAGAAATTAAAAATGGAAAGCATCAAATCTTTATTTTTTGTAATCGTTTTCCACCGTGTTTGTCACGTGACCCATTTTAAATGTATTTTCTGTTTTACCTTCAATTTTTGCTTATTTGTCCTGACTTTGTCCTGATAGAATTTGTAGCTGTTGCTAAGCAACTATTCAAGATACAGCTGGATGACAGCAACGTCGGATCGGGGTCAGTGAACTTTACTGGTTATGATGTCACTGACTTCGCTGAGCCGCCACCCTTTCAACCCCAGGTAAAGCACTTTGTAGTATTGCTAGTGTTTGTGGAAAAAGTATTTTATTTATTTAATCCTTAAAGATTTCGGTATTCTGAATGGTTAACCTGGTGAAGACTATACATGAGGTCTCGTCGCGATGTCTATGGGAAATGCGTCTTTAGGCAAAATCAAACTGTCTTCAATGGGTTAGGTATTGACAAAAAAGTAATATTTAATCTGAAATGATTTGGACTAGTTTCAATTGTATGTGACTGGGGGAGGGGGATGTAATTTGATACTGAATTGTACCATTTCATATAAAATGTACAGGTCTTATCTATCGATCTAATATCTATCTATCTATCTATCTATCTATCTATCTATCTATCTATCTATCTATCTATCTATCTATCTATCTATCTATCTATTTATCTTTATATCTATCTATCTATAGTTTTTCATATGAATGTGACTATTGATTTATGTCTTTTGCAGCTCCCTCCCACACCTCCTCCCATGCCACGTTTTGTGTCTCCTCCAACAACTCTCCCAGTCTCTGAACTTGAGGCATTAAGGAAAGAAAGGGATGATGCTCTCCTGGAAGTGGAAAAGTTAAAGGTAGTATATGATTGACAGTTTTACTGACATTCATACATTACAACAAAACAGACCATATGAAATACAAATATAAAACTTCACATAAGTAGAATGAAAAACATTAAAGTAGTGTATAGATCAAATCTAATTATGATAATAATAGTAATAATGACAATAATATTAATGATACTACTACTTCTACTACTACTAGGGATCATAAGAAGAAGAAGAAGGAGAATAATGTTAATAATGATAATTTGCCTCAACACAAATATATTGACCTGTAATGAAAACTTACAATTCAAAACAAAAGGCAGGAACAACCTGTCTTTGCTATTTCTTCTAAAGATGTTAATGTGTTTGTACTTTTCAGAGGCGGCTTATGGAAAGAGAAAGTTCATATAGTGCAATGGAAGGGGAGTTATTGAAGATGAGAAAGGTGAGCTGTCCAAAACTATTATTATTATCATTGATGTTGTGGTTGTTATAATAAGTGTTCTTGTTGTTGTTGTTATTTATACCCCCACCAAACAAAATATGAAGGGGGTATATATAAGAATCAGAGTACGGTTGGGTGGTCAGTCGATCCATCGCAAATCTTGAGGATTGAACTACTTCCTTAACTATTGAGCAATGTTCATAAAATTTGGCTAAGACATTGGTCTTGGGATAAAGATGTGCAAGACTTTTGTTTAGTGTGTCAGAATCTGCATTGTCATTGTAATGGCATATTATGGCCATAAATCAGGGGAAAATATTGCGAAGTGAACTATTTCCTCAGTTTTTGAGCAGTGGTCGTGGAATTTGGCACAAACATTGGTCTTGAGCTGAAAATTTGCAAGACACATAGTTTGAATGTGTCAGAAAATGTATTGCCATGGTAAGAGCATATTATGGCGATAAATCAGGGGAAAATATGGATCAAACTACATCCTCATTTGACAAGCAGTGCTCATGTAATTTGGCACCCACTTTGGTCTTGGGATGAAGATGTGCGAGACACATTTTTTGAATGTGTCAGAAATTGCATTTCCATGGTAAGGGCATATTATGGTGATAAATCAGGGTCCTGATGGGGCGGTGTATTAAATCACCGTTAGTGGTACTTCTAGTTAATATTGTTATTGTTGTTATTGTGATGATGATAATCATCATCATCCAATAGGAAGCTCAAGGTGCCATCCATGAAAGCAAGGCCCTCAAGAGCCGTGTTCACCTGGCGGAGGTGGCCCAGCGGGAGGCACGTAACATGGAGTTGGACTATGAGGACGTGGTGTGCATGCTGGAGGATGAATTACACCGGTTGAACTCTAAGGTCAAAAAGATGCCACCACCATCACCACCTGCACCTCCTCAACCAAAGGTAAACCTGACCTACTGCTTCTTTCATGCCCTAAGTTTTCTTTATGGTTGCAGGCAGTGTATAGTTTGGTAAATTGTTTGAAAATTAATTTTTCTTTTACATATTTTTTTAAATAGTCACTGAAAAGCATATGCATTAAACACTTTAATTTTTGAGAAACTGATTAAAAAAATAGAAAAGTTAGAAGGGCGATGGTTCGCCAAAGGAAATTTGCAGAGTGATGTCTTCTTGCTGGTAATAATAATCATAACATGTCGTTTTAAACCATTTCCAGTTGCTTTGATCTTGTTTTCTGATGTTTGACATGACTGTATCATACTTTGTGAAAGATTGGTGAAAAAATTATCTGATCAACCAAAACTGTACTTGGTGATGATGTTATTTCAAGTCAACACATGATGATTAGTTTGATATCTGCATTTCGTGGATTTTATTTATTATTTATGGTTTAAATGGTAAATCTGTCAGAAGCTTTATTTTGTACAACAGTTTTTTTTTTTAGCTCTTTTGATATGCAATTACATTATTGTTTTTAGTCTCGTGTGACCAGCTGATCATATATAATGTCTGTGTTGGGGTGAATTGCATTGAAGCCATTTCTTGTCTTTTCTTAAAGGGAGAAGGCACCGGCAACTAACAGGCATAAGTTAAGAAAACATTTGAGTTCTTGCCAACCAATCAGATCGCACGTACACATTGCTGAAACTGACCAAGCATGACCGATGTATGCCACCCGACGTGTGTTAGTCACGCCGCAGTAATGTAGATCTATGCACTGTTTGAATCGATAAGCTCCTCCCCCCTAATTGTTTCTGGCTTTCTGCAAGTTTATCTTAAGACAAGGCTTGCAAAGACAGTCATAAAATAAACAAATTGACTAATTTAGATCTATAGGGCCTTGCTAAGTGTGAGTGTCACACAATAGCCCTTATTTAGGCTGTAGAATCTATTTATCACCATATTCTCACAATACTCTCAATGCCTCTTTATTTCTTAACTTATGCCTGTTAGTTGCTGGTGCCTTCTCCCTTTAATTATTGGTCAGTATTTTCTCATAAGGTGTGTATCAATTTCTTCCCCATTTTCCCCACCTCCATCCAGTATTCAGGCCCAGACCCAACCGAGCTGCAGAGGAGACTAGCCATACTCGGTTGTGAACTCCGCAAGGCAGAGATTGGCAAGAAGACGTATGAGGTGTCGACTGAAAAATTGCTTCATTTTGCTGAGGTGAGTGGAGCAAATTTCAAAAAACTAAAATAAATGAACTTGTTGATGGTGGTATCTAAGATATTTGGTTGGGTTTGATGACAAATGTGGATTATACCAAACTCAAACAATTTTCATCAGGTTGAGAGTTCAAAGATGAGATGGTGATTCAATTTGCTACTCCTTTTCTACATTTGTATGTATTACATTATGTATTACAATTTATGTAAACTCTATATTGTATTTTGTTCCAATTTACTATGTATGTGCATGTACTTCATATCTTATTTCTTTGCAATTTTGTCTCTTTTAGCATGTAGAAATTATATGTATGAAGCACTTTATAAATAAAATGATAGTTATTATTTTATTATTATTTTACACCATGATAACATAGTAAGCAGATTAAAGTTCCAAATGAAATTGATGTCCGTTTAATTATTTAAGTATCCGTCAAAAAAGTTATAAAAATTCAAATATTGACTTTATGTTTCACTCATACAAGTGAATTACTCTAATGCAAAATCTGATGATATTTTTGAACTGTGAAATGCCCAAAACCTGACTTTATTGTAAACACTGGGAAGTATTCCATGTTTACAGTTAGTAATTGAACATATTATTTTTCAGTTTTAATAAATTAAAGATATATCTATATATTCATCTTCAATATATCTCTGTCTGATATTATTCATCATTTTACAGATGGTGCATGCACATTTAACCGATGGTCCCACTGTTGGAATAAGGTAATTCATTATTTTGTTAATTTTTTAAATAACTTGTGGACAGTTGCACTGTTCAAACATTTAATTGCTTTGTCTTTGCTTTCAGTAATTTATGTTTTTATGGGCTTTTAATTTTTACATTCCAAGCCAAATTGTAGGGATTTATAGAAACATTTTATGTCATTTTTTCCTTGTCTGTGAAGTAAACATGATAATCAATGAACCAGCATATGATATAGGTCAGAAAGAAATGTGTGTGCTGGTTAGTTATCACAGACGTTTTCAACATCTCATTTGCAAATAACTCAATTTTTATTAACAACTTCAGTCCCTATAAGTTTTGCATTACTATCTTGACTTGATTACATTGCAATAGACGATTTGACTAATTTTAAGCAAACCTTACAAACAAAAATTGTCCATAACCCCGAGAGCTTTCCCTAAAGGCTAAGTCACACTGTGCCGTCTAACGATTCTGTCTGCCTCCATCTAAAATATTTACCTCAGACGGTGTTAGACAGTGGCAAATGGAATACAATACAATGGAACAGAACGGAGAAGCGCCGTCTGTCAACGTCTAGATACGTTTGTAATCCAGTTCGAAAATGAATTAAAAAAGTCCAATAAACGTTTAATACGCGTTTGTTTTACAGACGGAATCGTTAGACGGCACAGTGTGACTTAGCCTTAAGGCTTACCTAAGTTGCCAGACATAGCAACAAGTCATGTATGCAAGTTGGATTCCAAGTATTGAAATGTATTCATTACAATAGGTTTATGGAATAGCTTGTTACTAGGCCCCCAACGAAGAAAAATCCATAAATTTCATTATGATTAGTACAAGGGTCTATTGATAAAAAAAAGGTAAAAAAAACACACAAAAAAACAAACAAACAAAAAACAAACACTCAGAAGAATCAGAACAATCAACCATAAGAAGCATAACACTATCACCATTACTGTCAACAACAAACAAATATGAAACATTGTGAATTTCTCCTCGGTTATTTGCAGACAGAGCTGCAACTGGTCCTACTTTTCCTTCTTTCTCCTGCTTTTTTGTGAAGATCCTGATTTTCCTATTTTTCCCCTAAAAATCCTTATTTTCCTTGTTTTTGTCGAAAAACACCTTAAATTGCGATAGGTTTTATACTTGTTTGGAATTGAGTAGTCTTTACAGGTTGTTGCTGAGAGTACATCACCAGATGTGAAGAAAAATTTGTTTCCGCAGATTTCCCCCTTTTCACCAGTCTTCATTTTTTTCCTGAGTATTCCGCATGTTTTCATTTTCTTCGCGATTACTAATCCAAACACTACATATAAATATCCCACTTTCCTCCTACTTTGGTGGATTGAATCCTACTTTTCTCCTATTTTTGGGGAGAATTTTGCTCCTAATTTTCTTCTACTTTTCAACCAAGTAGAGTTGGAGGCCTGTTTGTATCAGTTGTAGTTATAAACAACAGGTGTTCAACATTTTTAGAACCTTGTACATTACAGGAAGCAGGCTGATTAATAACAATGTGGAATTCTTATCATTTGTCTATTGCAAGAATCAATTAACTGAGGAATGTATGTGGTCAGTTATGACAGGTGTTTTCAACATGGTATCTCATTTGCATATAACTCACACTTTTTGTAAACAACTTCTCGATCGTCCCTTTTGAGAGCAAAACTGATGGCATCAAACTTTTCGGGATATACTGAGTGTTTTGCAAAAAAGTGGAACCCAACTTTCACCAGGAATATAGAATCTAATAAACATAATTATGTTTATTGCAAAGTGTTATTGTAAAGATAATTTATTACATATTTATAATTACACCTCGAGTTATCAAATTGCAAACATTTTAAATGAGCAATGTTGAAATTGCTTTGCACACATGATTTAAATCTATTCATCAAACGGGGACTTCTCAGTGAATATCCATCTGTGACTGTGTTGATGAATACATTGGTATATGTTTCAAGTCATTTGGTTCTTAAGGCATTTGCACTTGTTCCCAATCAATTCATTACCCTTCAAGTGCTTTATAAATGTAATTTTTATCATTTATGATTATTTTTTGTTGGATAGTCATATGTGA
This sequence comes from Eucidaris tribuloides, assembly GCA_001188425.1. NCBI lineage: Eukaryota > Metazoa > Echinodermata > Echinoidea > Cidaroida > Cidaridae > Eucidaris > Eucidaris tribuloides. Next base: position 56,993 of record JZLH01S0048281.1, read on the forward strand.
TTACATTTTTTGATATCTCTGCATTACAAGGAGTAAAGGAGAAACTGCCAGGCGAGGGGGAAATGGCTTCCAGCCCCCAGGGTACCTAGCCAAACACAAAGGACCTGTCAATTTAGCAACAGAGGCTAAAGAAACGGTGAAGGCTGTCAAAGCACTTATTGAATCAGAACGTAAGTATACAGACATGGATGTACATACATGCATACCTGCCAACCAGTACGATTCTTCCTGGGCAGTTCTGGTTTTATTAGTTATTAGGCAACAAAAACGTAGATTATAATAATAATAGAACATGTATGACCAAAATAAATGAAATTACTGAACCAACTGCCTTTAAATGCAATCCCCAAATTGTCATGGAAATGCCGTGTTTACATTCACTGGTGAGTGACAGAACAAAAGGTTTGTTTTATTCTTGCTTTTTCTCATAAGAAAACTTTTGGTTCAGCTGTTTCAAATATTTTTCTCATTCGCACTCTAATTTTTGTTTAATTATGTAACCCAGGGCTTCACACTTACTTTTTTCGAGTGAGCGGGGGAAGGGTGTGGGAGGGGGGTGTCCCCCCCCTGACGGTAGGGAGCTTTTTCAATTTTTAGCTCTTAATGGTGCAATCTGGTGCATATTTAAGTGACTTTTTTTTTTACTGATTTTGAAAGACAAAAGGGAAATATACCTTTAATTGCAAATATCACTTTAATCCTTTGAGCTATGCTCCTTATTATAGGCCCAAGTTGCAGACTTTTTTTTTCCCGTCGCGTCCCGATGCGTGAGATCGTGAGACAGACCCTAAATGCGTGAGTCTCATGCAGAATGCGTGAGACGTGGTACCTCTGTTGTTGACATATTTTGTTCGTTTTTGGTAAGGTTTTGTACACGTTTTGCTCATTAAATAATCAAAATTTTACTTGCCTAATCGGGCAAGTAAATTTTAACAGTTTGAGTTTTTACTTGCCCAACACAAAATTTTACTTGCCCCGGGCAAGTGGGCAAGTGCTAGTGTCGAGCCTTGTGTAACCTTTTTATTGTTTACCGTACCGCATAATAACTGTAATAAGACCAGAACTGCCCTGGAAAAATCGTACTGGTTGGCAGTTATTTACATGTGGTAATGTCACCTGTCTGGTAATCAAGAAGTTGTGGGTTCAAGTCCACCTGTGATTATTTTCATCTACGTAATTTAGTGTTTATCTTGCGTCCAGAAAGGCACCATTCTAAAAGTACCATTCTTTGTTTTAATTTTTTTCAGTAATAACAACTGTTCTGTGTATAAATCAATGAAGATACAAAGAATGCTATTTTTTAATTGTTTTATGTCCACGGAAATCTGCATTCATGCTCTTGTGATTTGTGTTAAGATACACATTACCACAAATTTTAGCTCATTTTTTTTTGATGGTCATCTATGATATCATGCCCAAAAAACATACATTTATAATTATTTTTGCAAAATCTTATTCAGTTCATTGTCATTTAAGCACAAAGGTTCTTGTTAAGAAAATGAGTGATCAATGTGGAAATGGGTATTTTAATTGATGTTGTCTAAAATCTGACAAGATAATCTAAATGTACTAATTACACATATCACATTTTACTTTCAGCACTGCCTTATGGTTGGGAAGAAGCATACACAACAGATGGAACCAAATATTTTCTCAAGTAAGTAACTTACCTTTCCTTAATCACACCCCCCCCCCCTTGAAGATTTTTTTAAAAGATTTCATGGCTATCCCATGAAAGATGCTTGTACCAAATGTCATCACTTTTGGTGTCTGTATGCAACTTTTGTTCCATGACAACATGAAAACAAAACTGCTGTGCAAAGATGTCCAAGACTTCATCCTGAAATGCTACAGTTGATTTCGATGTTGAGATACTGATATACAATTTTTTTGTCCTTAATTAGCTTTGCATTTTAGTCGATTACACAACATTGTTATTCTGGGGTCATATTTAATTCATGCAAAGAAATGGGATAATTATAGATACACATGATTCAAACTGTACACTTTGCTCAAGTTGACTCTGTGGGGACTTCACAAATCACTTTAACTTACGGTAGGTGAAATTAGAGTTATGTATAGTACACATTTGTTTGTTAAGGTATAGAGAAATGAAGACAAAGTATTACCACAATATAAATCATACAAATCATTCTATAATGTGTGGAGGGGAAGAGGAGGCAGAGAGAAAATGTGGAAATTTTTTGGTCAGCTAACCAGCAGGGATTATTTGGTCAATGTAATAAAATTGTAAAAAATGATTGTTCATGCCATTTTGACTGAGGCAAGTGATTTAACATGTAACAAATTGGACTGATGAGAAAAACCTACCATTGAAAATACACAAAGTAAATTGGGATTGTCAAAAATAGTGGAGATAATTCAACCTGTGCATGTAGACTTAGACAAAGTTCACTGTACATCAATACTGGTTATTCCTACCCCCACGCCCACCCCCCCCCCAAAAAAAAATAAACAACAAGAAATCAATGCAGTTTTGGAGATTTTATAGCTTTAGCTCATCCTACCAAATTTGTTCTCGTTTATCCCTATAGCCATGTGACGCAGTGTACGTCATGGATTCATCCCGTGTCCAGCGTCAACCATTTACCAACCATTCGAGAAGGGGACAACTTGCCAGAGACGAGAACATGATGAGGCTTAAAGGAGTTGGTCACTCCCCACTCGCATCAAAGTGAGGTCATTGAACTGCAGTGCTGCATCTGAGGCCGGCCCTGAGGCTAAGATCTGGTGGCCTCGGTCTCGGCTCCAGTCCGAGGAACCTGTGCAAACTCTATGGGAGAGTTGTGTTTTGGGGTGGCCTCGGCCTTGGTCTCGGTCCAAGTCACCTGTACAAACCCTATGGAAAGGTTGTGTTTTGGTCTTTGGATGGCCTCGATCTCGGTCCGAGTCACCTGTACAAACCCTATGGGAGGGTTTTGTTTTGGGGCAGACTCGGCCTCAGAACCCGTGGTCTTGAATACAAAACTGTTGAACTCTTGTTCTGGCCCGTCTGCATCTCAAAGCCAACTCGGTGTTAATACTACATGTATTCTGTCAGATCAAAAGGTGCATGCAGGCACTGGTATTAAAGATCTGGTAAGCATTATATTGCTGCTTACCCGAGCATGAATTCCCTCATATGACACTGATCCTGTCCCCTCTTATGGGGGTGGGGGGGGGCATCTTCTTCATTTGAACAACCGAGATCTCCTCCCATGCAGGTTGACTCCTGTTAAGTTTGAAAAAAAATCCACTCATGGATGTGGTAGAATGATATGCACATTATTATAGTCAACTGTCCCACACATCTCCATAGTTAAAGGTTTTCGCATATTTTGTACAAACAACAGTCTGTAATTCTCTGAAATTCTACTCACATACAGGAAAAATGCTGAAGATTCCAATGGAATCACAAGTTCAGTGATTGATCCCGAATTTTCTAACTATCGTCAAATGTGAACGATGTCATTTTAGTGTTCGCTAACTCTAAGGGCTTGCACCTTGCCACCAAGGGTCCCCTTTAGACTATGAACATTTAACCTTGTTTTTTGCTGACATTGTTAAATGTTTTTGTTGTTGCTTCTTATGATATGACATATTTTATGATAAAAGCTTATTCAGACTGATAACTATTCACAATTACATTTTAAATTATCAACATGCAATATTTTAATTATTCATTCTTTCTCATGTCCCCTCCTCTGTTTTACATGTTTATATCTTGATGTCTGCAGTATGTGTCTTTCATGAAATTTATTAATTACTTTGAGAATTTATGTATATATTTATGTCCCGGTGATGATGATTTGAATGATGTATTTTGGTTTTTTATGCATTTTTAAATATATTTTTTGAAAAGTGTAATTACACAACCATGTATTCAATGCAAAAAACAAGACATAAATACACATACATTGAACACTGACATGTACACATCCACACAAACATATACCTAATGCAAAAATGCAAGACTAGAAATGATTTCTGATGGATTTTATCAACCATTTTCTCACACACACCATTGCAGCATGTGAACATAAACTAAAAATGAAGCGAGGTAGACACTATCATTTCAATTACCAGACAGAGTGTTTTTTCTTTATTTTTTCAAATTGTTTTAAAATTTCATTAATTCAGTGGCAAGGACATTTGAAGACATCGTCTTCACCAAAATTTTCCTCAAGGGTGCAATATGCATGTAGTTGTTGTGTTCACAACAATAATATATCAATTGTTTGTGATTTGACCTGATTTGGAAGGGTGAGTCAACAATATAATCAAAAAGTCTCCAATTTGACTGTAGTTGCACATCTGATGAGTACGGCTGTGATTTGTTGTTTTCAGGGGCGTCTGCCTCCTTGTATTTTCCGCTCCCTTTCTGACCATGATACACTCAGTCCTTCCACAATTTCACATAACACATGGATATTTCCTCTACATACGAATTGCCACCAAAACGCTCAAGCACTGAGAATGATTCTTATGGGATTATCACCATTTTCTCACAGCACACCGATTGTCAGCATGTGAACATAAATAAAAAAATGAAGCGAGGTAGACACATCATATTCAAATTAGCGACAGAGTGTTTTTTTCTTATTTTTCAAAAATTGTGTTTAATATTTCATTGAATTCAGTGCGCAAGGACATTTGAAGACTCGTCCTCACCAAATCTTTTCCTCAAGTGACATATGCATGTTAGTGTTGTGTGTTCACAACAATAATATCTAATGTTTGTGATTTACCCTGAGTTGAAGGGTGAGTTCAAACAATTAATCTAAAAGTCTGCCAATTTGACTGTAGTTGCATCATCTGATGAGTTACGCCTGTGAATTTTGTTGTCTTTCAGG